>JAQZBX010027107.1:0-28551 GCA_029593785.1 Cabassous unicinctus
CAGAAACTACAATTCAGGGCAGACAGCTCAGGAATTTGGCACCCTGTCAGTGGACCTTACTTTGGAATTTATGCTCCCCAGTGCAGTCGAGTTAGACTCATTTAAAGTTTCTCTACACCTGACTTTTCTGCCCCTTTCACATGAATCTATAATTAACACTATAATTGGTAAATATATAACCCAGATACTTTAATCTTTGATCCGTCCATGTGCCAGTTCAGTCCTGAATTTCAGCAGAGTTGCAACACTTACTCTCCAGTTCAATAGACTAACCCAGGACAATGTACAAGGAGATGATGATGGACAATGGCCATCTCAAGGAATGGAGAGTGTCTGCAATTGCAAACAAGATAATTCCACCCACTTGCCCCATGGGATCTAAGCTCCTTGTCAATTAGAAGCAGAGTGGGTATTATCATCATAAGGTCCTCAAGATTGGGGAATGAATAATGGACTAAAGTAGACATATTCAAATTCTACTATAGACATTATTCTAGCAATAGACAAACTCTTATCATTAATATAAAGACAGGAGCCCTGAGAGGTTCTGAGGGATGGGAGAGGGAAGACTGGATATAATATGGGGATATTTTCAAGACATTGCAGTTGTCCTGCATGACCTTGGATTGACAGATACAGACCATTGCATATTTTGTCTTAACCTACAAAATTGTGCAGGATAGAGTGTAAACTATAATGTAAATTGTAATCCATAGTTAGTAGCAATGCTTTCAATATGTGTTCATCAATTGTAAGAAATGTACCATACTAATGAGGGATGTTGTTGATGTATGAAAGTGTGGGAGGGGAAAAGAGTGGGGAATATGGGAATCTCTCATAATTTTTATGTAACATTTATATAATCTAAAGCTTCTTTAAAAATAAAAATATAATAAAAATAAATAAATAGAAAATTCTCAAAATCCATTAAAAAGCAAAGAGCTAATAATAATTCAGTAAAGTAGAGGGTACAATATAAACAAAAAATCAGTTATGATTTTATCCATCAAAGAACAGTTTAAAAGGAAATCAATAATAAAATTCCATATGCTAAAACAAATGTAAAAAATAACTATGATTAAATTTAGTGAATGCTGTAATGGACATTGTGGGAGATGGATATTATTTGTGAATTACAAAAAGAGATATTGTTTATGTTTGTAAACTGGTCTATTCCTCTGGGTGATACTGTTTGATTGTGTTAAATTAAAAGGTTTTACATTTACTTGATAATGTTGATTAGGGCTTTGATTGAACCACATCATTAGGGCATGCAGGGTTGAGTCCCCACTCCTTTGGGGCTTTATAAGGGGACATTCACTCAAGGAGAACACAAAGTAAGATTCACACATGAAGAAAGAGCTCCACAGACCTAGAAGAGGAGGCAACTTGGATCCTGTGGCCCCAGGAAGATAGATGAGCCATTAACCTGATACTTTACAGCTGACCTTGTGAAGAGAACAGAACAGCTGAGCCTGGAAAGAAATGAGCCCTCCAGCCTACAGCTAAGATCAGAAGGAACTGGGACCATGAGGCCTTAAGAGGAAATAGGAAGGTTGAGCCCTCTCAAATATCTCCTGCTAACTTGGTTCAACATGTGGCAACAGACTTTGGTGAGGAAATAACCTTGAGTTGGACTGTTGTAGGCCTTATACCTGTAAGCTGCTACCTCAAATAAATACCCTTTATAAAAGTCAGCAGATTTCTGGTACTTTGCATCAGCACCCTTATTGGCTGATTAATATAGACCTATACACAGAAAACAGTAAAACTGTTGAAATACACACCAAAAAAATTCTATATAAATGGAAGGATATTCAGTATTCATGGATTTGAATACTAAATATTCTTAGGGTGCCAATTCTACCCAAAGTGATTTACAGATTCAATGCAATCTCATTATATATTCCAATATACATCAAAGCAGAAATGGAAAAAGCCAATGAACAAATTTCTATGGAAGGAAAAAGGAAGAAATAGCAAAAATATCCTTTAAAAAGAAGGAAGTTTGAGTCCTAACACTTCCCAACAGCCTTGTAATACTTTTTAAAATTGAGGTAGCAGGTTACAGTTACAAGGACATAATCCCCAAACCCTCAAGACTTTGGAATGAACAGAAATAAGGGGAATGTGTAACCACAGACCAAAGAAAGTTTCATTGTTATTGTAGCTGTAATCTTGTGTTAAAGAGGTAACTTTGATTGATTTGTATAGAAAAAGTATAATGAGATGCCATTTCACACCCACTGGAATGCCTACTTTGAAAAACAGAAATGATGTAGAGAAATGGGAACACTTGTTGATTGTTGGTGCAAATATAAAATGACGCTGGTGTAGCTTCTGTTGAAACAGGTTGGAGGTTCCTCAGAAGGTTTAGAATAGAATTACCATATGTCCTGGTAATCCAACATCAAATATACACCCTAAATTATTGAAATCATGTTCTCAAATAGATATTTGCACAGCAATGTTCATAGCAATAATATTCACAATTACACAAAGATGAAAGCAATCTAAAAGTCCATCATCAGATGAATAGATCAGCAAAGGTGGTATGTGTGTTAAAAGGAATATTTTTCAACCATAGAAAGGAATTAAGATTTCCTACCTGCAACAGCATGCAAGAAATTGAAGACATCACATTGAGTGAAATAAGCAAAACCCAAACCAATTTGTTCAGAAATAGACAAGTGGGAGACTCTTGAGAACAAGGGTGGTTCCTAATAGAGGAGGACAAACCAGTGTGTCAAGACCTCTTGTTGCATGTAAATATGAATCTTGTCATCCAATGAGTCAAGCCAGGGGGTCACAGTGGGCTACAGGGGGATGGGGAGGGAGGAATAGAATATCAAACAGAGGGTATTTAGTGGTCAGTGGAATTGTTCTGCATGACCTTACATTGATGGACACAGGACATGGTAAATATCATCAAAATTTATAAAAGTTTATGGTCTAAAATGTAAACCATAGTGTCAACCATTGACAATGTTTTGTAGCTATGTTTCACTATTTGTATATCAGTTATAACAATGCTACCATTCACAGATAAAATGGTATTAATATGGGGGGGAGAAAAGGGGGAGGATATTTGGTATATGAGAATCTCCTGTATTCTGTGTGTGACTTTTCTGTGACCTAAAATTTCTTTGCAAACAAAATGAAAGTAGAGAGACACTGGGGAATGGGAGGGGGAAGGTGTCATGGTGCAGACTGGACACCAGATATTGCAGTGATGAAAGGCAAAAGGTAAAAAAAAAATTTTTTTAATATTTTTCATTTTTTAAACTGCCAACTTTTAATTTTATTTTATTTTTAGTTTTTAAAAATCTTTTTGTACTTTATCTATTACATTTAAATTTATCATTATTATTTCATCTTCCTATTAATTGTATTCAGCTATTGTAATGGCTTCATCTTTGAAGAAGCTTTGGATCACAGAAGGGTTAAAACTGGGACAGGGAAGGATCATTGGGGTGGGGAGTCAGGGATGGGGGATGCCTGGGAGGAAGTTCACCTGAGCATAAAATAAGGTATATAAAAATGTTCAAATGTTCATGGGCATTGTCACAGTAGGTGGAGAACCACTCAATAAATGAGAGAATACTAAATTCCCATCCTGGAGAGCTCTGTCACCTTATCTAAGGGAGCAGCAACAGGCTCCCAAGTGCAGGGGCAGTGAATGGTGAAGGAGGATGATCCATTGATGGGCTCTTGATATTGATGATTAGCCTTATGAGTCTTTGCTCTTGAAATTTAAACTTAGCCTATTGCTATGGGATGCCTAAGGGTTGCCTCCTGAAAGCCTCCTTGTTGATCAAATGTGGCCTCTCTCTAAGCCAAACTCAGCATAATAATGCATTACCTTCCTCTCAGCATGGGACATGACTTCTGGGGATGAGCCTCCCTGGCACTGAGGGATTGCTACCAAGCACCAATTGGCAATGTGACTGTAAAAATACCTTGAATAAAAGTGGGAAAAGGTAAAGACAAATGAGTTTATATGGCTAAGAGACTTCAAAATGAGTTGGGAGGTCATCCCAGAAGTAATGCTTATGTACATCTCAGTAGGATCTCATAGAACTCCCAAGTGGATATCACCCTAATTAGTGGGGCCCCTGAGGGCTCTGGAGCCACCCAGGTCCTATGTCAGGTAGATAGCTCCAGAATTTGGTGCCTTGCCAATGGACCTTACTTTGGAGTTTGTGCTACTGAAAGTGACAAAATTGGACTCAACTGTGTCTTCCCTGCACATGGCTCATCTGTCCCTTCAATTCAAACCTATACCTCATGCTGAGTTTGTAGGTGTACATCCAGAGACTTGATTCTTTGGGCTGTCCATGTGCCAGCTGGGCCTGGAACCTCAGTGGAGCAGCAACTCCTACACTACAGCTCATTAAACTCACTCAGGACAGCTGGCAGGGAGATGATGATGGACAGTAGCTGTCCCAGGGAATGGAGAGGGTCTGCAGCTGCAAGCAGGAAAATTGCATCCATCTTTCCCAAGGGATATAAGCCCCCTCTCAATTGGAAGTAGAGTGGACATCACCTTCCCAGACTCCTCAGGATGGGGGGAAGAGCTAGGACTAGAGTGGACTTACTGGTATTCTACTATAGACATATTGTGATTCAAGCAATGGAAGAAATTACAACATTGATGTGGAGCCAGTGGCCACTGGAGGATCTGGGGACAAGGAGAGGGAAAAGCAGTTGTAATACAGGGGCTTTTTCAGGACTTGGGAATTGTCATGAGTTACATTGCAATGACAGATATAGACCATTTTATATCATCAGATAACATGCAGAACTTTGTGGGAGAGCGTGTGGTCTACAATGTGAACTATGGTCCATGCTTAATGGCAAAGCCCCAGTATGTGTTTATCAATTTCAATTAATGTGTCACACTATTGAAGGATGTTTATGTGGGAGGTTGTAGGAGGGGTGGCAGGTGGGGCCTATGGGAATACCTATATTTTTTCTGTAACATTTATGTAATCAAAGTATCTTTAAAAAAAATAAAAATAAAAAAACTTAAAAAGCATTTTTCAATGCTGTATTGTACTTTGTGAATGGTACATGGTACATTTTAAGGAACCTGATTTTGTTGTCTTTCAGTAGGGGCTATTGAGGTTTGTTCTGTTTGGCAACAAATTATTGACAATATCTTTTGAACTTCTTGGGCTTTATATTATTCTTTGTTAAGGATAATCTATTTCATTTTGTCCTCAGTCTTAGGGCATGGTGTTTACTGCAGGGAAGTGTCCTTATTTCAAATGTGCTTGTTGATTTTTTTTTTTAACTTCATGCCTGAACTAATCAAAGATCTTCAACATAAAGGCTGGGCCATTAATTCATCTTCAGCTGAGGTTCTGCAGAGTTTCCTGGTACAAATATTTGGGTATCTCCTTTTGATACCTATTTTCTCTGTTTCAAGTTCTTTAATGGTGGAAAATCCAATCTCTGCCTCTTCAGCTATGCAAGACCTTTATACTTTTCTTGTACTTGATAGCTCCTAAGCCAGCAAGAATGCAGAAGGGCAAAGTAAACATAAGTCTTTTCTCATATATTTCCATGATCTCATGGATAACTGATATGTCTGTTTCCAATGCCTGAAAGTGCTTTTCATCTGTATTTTGTTCAGGTTTATATTTGTTGAAGCTGGCAGGGTAATTCTTGTACCACTTACACTCTCACGACAGAATTCAAAATCTGATATTTCAATCTCTTCTGATTGAAATGAAGATATGGTTTGTTACACAATCTCATTACATTTTCCCTATATTTGTTATCACTGTCTTTATTTTATCCTTTCATGTGTTATTCTTTCTTTTTTGTGGCTTATTAAATAATGTCATTTTACTTTTCTTTCTTATTTGATAAAGGTTGCTAAATTTTCTTTCCTTTTAATTTATTGTTATTCTTTTTTGACATTTTATTTCTCCTACTTCGTTAGGTTAAATTAATTCATTTTATTCTAGCACACAGAGATAACAGATTACTTTATTTTTGCTCATTTAATAGTATGGGAATTTAATATTTCCATTATTCATCTGATTGTCACTCCCTCTTTCAAACAGTGATATGGATTATTCATATTGACATCCATTATATAAATATTTTAATTTTTAATATTTTAATTTCTATTTGACCTAGAATAACTTAATGCCACATTTTTCATTTTATTATTTTGAAATTTCAAATTGAATGGTTTTAAATTTTATATTTTGAATATTAACTAACATATAAGAATTTTTGTCAGATAATGTGACTCATTTAGTTTAAATGTTTGAAAACTTAAAGAAATTTATGGATTAATTATTATAAATTTTTATAAGTGACTCAAAATATTGTGAAAGTTTCAAATGTTGTTTTCCATATTTGAAATTATCATATACATTATTCAGAGGTAACACATTTGTGGGATGGTTTTGTGTGAAAAGAAAGCCTTTTGAGACAAGCTGAAATGTAAGTTTAACTATTTTAATTTTTAAGTCATCAAGAATCATTTTAAATTAAATAATTTTCACATGGTTTCTCATTTAAATTAGATAAATCTTGTGATGGAAAGTAAACCAAGTAAATTGGCTTTTTGTTTGTATGACACATTTAGCTAAAAAGGGTATGAAATAATTTCTTCATTTATTTGATGCAGAAAAGTGCATGCATTTGGGCCTACATTCTTTGTTATTGTTTGCTTTATTACTACCTAGAATATAATTTTTCCTTCCAAGAAACAACTGACAGGATATAATTTGGTGGAATCTCTTTTTCATGGGATATTACCTTGAGGAACTTTAAATATAAATTAAAATGGCAGATTCCCATAAGGTATAAGGCCTTCTACATTCAAATAAGTGTTTTAAATTCTTAAGTTAACATTCCAATCAAGTTGGTATCCAGATTTATCAATTTAAATGTTCCTTTATATTAACCAAATAGTCTTTCTTTGGAAAGGAAGAGGTGGGCACTAGGAGAAAGGATATACATAAATGAGTATATCCTTGCTCCTACTGCTTAAAAATATCTGGGCTATAATGCACTCAAAATATAAGACAGTAACACATGTCAAACTATCATGCATGGAATTCCACTACACCCTTTTTTTTTTGTAAAAGTAGAATCCAAATGGTGAGACCTATAGTTCTACTATGATCTTGTCACTTAAAGGTCAATATGGAGTTTTAGTATTTTTAATTCTCAAGTTAATAACATTTCAATGTTCATATCTCAGTCATGAATTTGTTTATTTCCTTTGCACTATGGAACTTCACTTTTGTATCACTTGTCAAAGTCATCATGTAATATTTGTTGTGAATATTTGATTAATATCTAGCTCTACCAATGCATTGACCCTGTAATTTTCATAAACAAAAAATTACATTTGTTTTTCCACACAGTTGTATTCCCAGGGCATAATATAATACCTGGAACATATAATATATTCAGAAAATATATTTTGAATGAATGGTGAATTGTGGAATGATTGATACTAGCAATTAATATCACTTATGTGCATCTTTGTATTTACTTGGCATTATATAAATGCATTGCATACACTAAGTCATTTATCCTTCAAACAACTCTATCAGGTGGTTCTATTATTAACTATAATCACATTTGAAGAAACAGAGGCACATAAACTCTAAGGAATATGCTCTAGTCCTCATAGCTCTTAAGAGTGATATCAATATTCAAACTTAAACACCTGGAAGTAGAATCCCTGCTTTTAAGAACATTAGTACATAGAATGAAGAAACATACTAAGCTTTCTCCTCTGCTAAATGCATTAACAAGCCTCCAGAAAACATCACATGAAGAACTGGAAGTCTTCATTTTGTAAATGGCAGAAATAAAAGAGAAAAACAAAACTCTGCAAGAAGTACACTATTAGAAACCTAGATGCCAATGTTTTTGACATATCATGCAATTGCTTGATAAATGTAGAATTTGCATTTTTTGGACCTGAGTGATTAATATCAAATTCATCTAAAGAGGAAGAAAAGAAGTAGAATTATTATTAATTTTTAAATTATTAGATAGTGTCAGTATTATTAGAGGGAAAGAGGAAGAAAAAGGAGAAGAATAAGAATGAGAAGAAGAAGAAAGAAGAAAAGAAAGAAGAAAGAGAAGGAAGAAGAAAGAAGGAAGAAGAAAGAAGAAGAAGAAGAAGAAGAACAACAACAACAACAACAGGAGGGAGATAGGATGATCATAAAAGTAAATGGATGAGATTAGTTATACCTATAATGATTCTGAGGTTCCATTACATTTTCAAGGTGCAAAACTACATTGTACTGGCATGTATGTAGTTTCCAGAAAGGAAATACTTGAAGTCACAGAGTCAATAAGATTTAAAAGGATATATAGAACTTCCACTTCTACTTAGAATATGGAAATCTAAAAAGATAAATTTTCAACCCTGACAATTTTAAGAAGCTATTAAAATACAAAATCATATCTTTTCTTTAGCCCATCAGAAAGAAGAAATTGGAAACATCTAAGAAATCAAATTCAAAGAAGGGACAAATCCCTCAAAGGGGAGATGGGACAAATGAATTTTGACAGAGGGTGGGAGAAAGATTTGACCACTGTACAAGTAAATAGGAATTATATATATATATATATATATATATATATATATATCAGAATTATTAATGCCAAATGTGAGTTACAGTGCTAATTGGGAAAAGGGTGAACCCTAGGTCCAAGGGCTTTGCATTCACTTTCAGTATCTTCTTTGCAAGTCTATATCATGTGATCATGAGATAGACTAAGGGCAGGTTGGGAGACCGTCAGACAAATTTACTGTTCAATCCACAAAATACGAAATATACTTCTCCTACTTTATTACTAATGAGGATCTGCTATTATTTCACCAATTATAGCTTTATACTTACTTTAGTCTGTATAACAGTATATGAAATGTATTGATACTCAATCATGGAATTGATCCTGCATTCAGACAACATTCAAATGGAAAACAAATCTTTGCTGCCTTGTACCCTCTCCCTGGTGACCCAATCAAAGCCTAAATCTTGTAATATGTTCTTCAATAAAGAAGAGGAAAGAATCAATGAATTTGATGATAAACCAATAGGAATCAACAAACAGAAAATGTTAAAGAAAAAAAATAAAACATTGGGGAAAAGTATCAAAAGCTATGGTAAAATATCAAGCCATAAAATATAAATATAAAGTACTACAACAAGAGTAGAAAGGGAGTGCATCACATCACCTGATAAATATTTCTTTCCTGTATAAAGTTCTTTTTTTCTGTAAAGAGGACTATACATGTATGAAAAGATTTAGTTGTCACACTGTCTTCTCTCACATCTTTACAGAATGCTTGCTAGCAATATATACTTTTACAAAACCCTGATATTTTTAATTAAATAATATATGTAATAAAGAAATGGATTATTTTTTCAACTCTTATAGAGCAGTATACTTTTGTTAGAAAAACACTCATACCATTGCACGGTGATGAAGAAGGTGAGCTCTACATACAGACTGGCTGGGTTTAAATGTGAGCTTGTCCTTTAACCTATTGACTGACGATGAAGAAGCTATGAAACTCTTTGATCCCCAGTTTCATCATGTGTAAAATTCAGCCATTTGAATACATTTATTAAGGTACACTTCTAGGTCCTGGGGAAAAGGATTGAACCTAATTAGAAATGATCTCATCTTCAGACAGCTTTCATAGTAGAGGAAACAGAAGGCAAAAGCAAAATATACAGAAAATTAGATATAACTACTATGGAAAAAAATGCAGCAAGAATGAGGGTGGGGCTCATGAGATGTTCAATAGGGTGGTAAGGGATGGTCTTAGGAGGAAGAGAACGAGAAAAGATCCATGAAGTTATCTGAGAGGGGAATTTCAGGAAGAAGAATAAATGTGAAAAAGTCCAGACAGCATGAGGACTAATGTGTAATTAATTTTAAATGTTATTTACTCAAAATTTTAAAAAAATCATAATTTTATTTTTATGACTTTACTGAAAGCAAAATTGGCAGTGAAATTTTTGAAATACACTTTTTAATTTATCTTGGTTTCAAATAAGAAAATTGGCAAGTTGTACAATTTCTTATGACCCAGTGATGATCTTATTTTTAAGTTCAGCTTACTGAAATGTGTTCTGTTTCACTGTGACTGATATTGTTTAAAATATAGAGATCAATAAGAGGTGATACTTGCATGTGTGAGAATTGAATTGTACACTTTAAAATGGTTAGTTTTATTTTAAGTGAATTTTACCTTAACAACATATGTATGCCACTTCCAAATTAAGGAAAATTTGTAATAAGTAAAAGTTGTGCATTGAGAAAAAACCATTTTTGAAGGTGGAGTAACATGACAGTGATTTCCCATACTTACTATTGCACACTGCATTCGGCATTTCTCCAAGACTTAAATTATCAATTTATTTAAGAGCTGTGTCAGAGGCTGTTTTTTGTAAGTCAGATGTATACCTTGAAAGCAAATTTCTCCTGTTGAAAATTAAAAATCTGAAAGCACTTAGTCTAATTTTGTGCATATTCATGCAAAGGTAAATTTAGGATGCCTATAATCTCATATTTTATATGCCTGGTTCCTGTAACAATCATTATTTTCATCTGGTGATGAACCATTTTCAAATTCTTTACTTTTTCTCTGCTTTCAAATTTGAAAATATATAGATATGCTTCATTAAAATTTACGTTAACCAAATACACTGTGAAGGGATAGGCCTTCTCATAACCATCCATGTTTATGTATCATCAGGATTTTTTGTGGAGCTTTGTAACTCATTTGAGTCTGCATATCATTTCACACTAATAAAGTGAATCAATATTTGTTATCTATTTGCATGAAGAGATTTTTTACTTCAGCACAGTATATTTCTTATTCTCAAACCAGATATACATTAGGTATAGCTGATATTATATGCACATTCAATAAATGTTATTTTGTGCATGAAGTGCCCTGTTTGTATTTGGCACAAAAAGTCAAATTCCCACATTTTATTTCCTCCAGCCTTTCTTTGCCTTGCAAATCTCCCCATGATCAAGTCATTCCCCCAATGACATTAAGATCTCCAAAAGACTCTCCCAAAAGATTCCGGAGTAGCATGCCCCAGGGTTGGCAGAGGGAGTTATATAATATGTCCTTCATCATGGAGCTTTCAATATTGACAAAGGGCAATCAACCTTCAGAACATGCAGCTGAGGAAGGAGTTCCTATGGAAAACTAAGACAGATTTCTCTTTTTTCCCCCACAAACACCCCAAAACATTCAGGCACCAAAAACATAGCACTATTAATATAGTAGTCACACATCTCTTCCTTAATAACACCCAGACCCTTAAAAGGTCATTTACATTAACAACTTTGGTTGAACTGCATTTGTGTAGATTTGGCCTCTGAATGTTTTAGTGGCATGGTAGTGACATGAGTTTTTTTTTATTTAAAGTGATTTATTTTGTAAAAATATCAAATGTACAAAAAATGCAAAAGTAGTACAATCCCTTCACTAAGATTTCCCAGTTGTTATAATTTTACCATATCTGCCCACTAAAACATTTCACAAAAATTATTCCAGTGTATTTATCTCCAAAAGAAGGATACTTTCCTAGAAAACCCCAAATCAGGAAGTCAACTTTGCTTCAACATTGTAATACCATCACCACAGTCCCTGGTAACCTCTAATCTAGTTTCCATCTCTATGAGTTTGCTTATATTAGATATTTCATATAAGTGGAATCATAAAACATTTATGCTTCTCTGTTTATTTCAGTGAGCATAATTATTTCAATGTCCATCCATATTGTAGCATGTACCAGAATTTCATTTTTTTATGGCTGAATAATATCTCATTGTAGGTATATACCACAGTTTATTTATCCATTCATCTCTTGATGGTCACTTGGGTTGTTTCTACCTTTCAGCTATTTTGAATAATGCTGCTATACACATTGTGTACAAGAATCTCTTTGAGTCCCTATTTTCAATTTATTTCATTATATACCTAGGAGTGGAATTGCCTCTTCTGTTCTTTTTGAGAAATTGCCAAATGGTTTTCCATCTCTGTTGCATCATTTTACATTCCCACCAACAATGTGCAATTGTTTCAATTTCTCCACTTCCTCAGTGACTTTTGTTATTTTCAATTTAAAAAAACAATAGGCATAATACGGGGTGTGAAGTGGTATCTCATGGAGGTTTTAATTTGCATTTCTCTGACAACTAATGATGTTAAACATCTTTTAATGTCCTTATTCAAAGTCTGTATACCTTCTTTGGAGAAATGTAAATTCATGTCTTTTGCTCATTTAAAAAAAATTTTTGGTGTTGTTGGTTAGTTGTAGCCATCCTTCATATATTCTGGATATTAAAATTTTACATATAGGTTTTACAGCTATTTTTCCCATTCTGTAGATTGTCTTTTCACTTTATTGTTAGTGTTCTTTTGTTGTAGCCAATGGAATGAAACCCAAGTGTCATGATTGGGGGCTCAGATGAACAAAGTTTTATTATGCGCAGGCCCAGAGGAGAATTCAGTCTCCAAATTCTAAGCCCTGTTTCTCAATTTTCATATGTTTATATAGGAACACTAAGCGGGCAAATTCCTAAGTGAGTGGGCAGGCAGGGTTACAAAAGCAGAGGAGAGAGGTTATTTTATCTTCCTAAAAGCATAGGGCCATTAGGGAGGAAAAGAGTCATTATCTGTTTAGAGTTGTAAATTTAAATTCAAAGGGGCAGGCAGGTCTTACTTATATTCCTGACATAGATTCCATGGAGAAAAGGGGCGGGAGGAGGAGAGAAGGGGACAAGGGGAGTTTATTTTCCTGAAACTGTGGGTTTCTGCTGAGGGGGTTAGGGTCCCAGCACTTCCCTTATCATTCCCCCCTTTTGATTCCCTTATGTTTTTTAATGGGGCATCATCTGCTAATATGGGGATATTTCTATAGTCCCCAAGGGCTGATATTTAACATGAGGCATTACTTGGTGTTTTAAGGCATTTAAGCGGGAAGTGATGTATTGTGTTAGGTACCATAGAATGCATGGCCTGAAAGTTAAGAGGAAAAAGACTGAGGCTATTACTGACATAAATGACAAAATCCAGGAGAGTAGATACTGGAAATAGTTCCCATTGGCAGATGCCTGGTATACACTATTTCAATGGTCTTTGGCTCATTCCTTCAGTAGGACCACTTTGTCCCTTACTATTTCTGAGGAGTTTGCATAGAAACAGCATTCTTCCCCCAGGGCCTGACAGATCCCCCCCCTCCCGAACTTGTGGTGAGCAAGTCTAATCCTCACCTGTTTTGTAAAACCACTTCTGCCAACGAGTCTATCTGGTCTTGCAACCCATTGAAAGGCCCCGATATTTCTTCAAGGTCATTTGATGTTTCCCGTGCTAGTGTTTGTAAGCCCTCCTGACCAGCTGTGAGTGAGGCCCCTGTTACTGCTGTGCTCCTAACTACTCATAGTCCTAAGAGTATTGGAATTGTCTGTATTGCTCATTTGGTTTGGGATAGCTCTCCAGGCAATTCATCTCCATACACCGAGAACGATGGTACTAGCCAAGCCAGGTAGCAGATGCCCTGGCCAACCTGGGGTAGGCACCAGTAGGCGTTGGTGCCACACACCCAAATGGTGGAGTTTGTGGTGCATCGGTCAGGCTCATTGAGTGCGTGGGTGGTGTTACAGTTGGCCCTTCCAAGAGGGAGGATGGTTGAAGGAGACCTGGTAGCTATGTTTTTACAGTTAGCCAGTTTTCCTGGGGATTCGGTTATGCAGAATGGGGTGGCCTGGTTCCCACCGCAAAGCTGTCATGGGTGAGGAGGGTTATGTTTCATGGGAAAGGTATGGGGAAGATGGTTAGACTGGAGGATATGTACAGCCAGCAGGAGGCAGCTATGTTGGGCTGAGATTTATTTAGGAGTTGGTGGAAATTTCAAACCTGGTTCAAAAGTACATTGTGGGGGGCTGTTCTAACTTTGGTTTTTAGCATCTGGGTGGCTTTACTGATGTTTTTTATCAGGGTTTTCTCTGGGGGTTGGGTTACCAGGATCAGTTGGACCAATACGAGGTCCCCTGGGTCCAGCCATGGTGGGTCATATATTCTGATTCCTAGTTTTAGTCCTGTTTGGGCCTTTAAAAAGGTATTTTCTGATCTGGGGGTTACGTTTAGTAAGGTGAGTTTTATGGGGTCACAAGTTTCTATGCCACACCCTGTCAGGCTGGGGATTTTCTGTAGGAGATATGGAGAAATCAGTGGTACCCCCTTTCAGGGAGCAGTGGCACCTACCAGCAAGCTCCAAGAGTGGCAGAATCCTCCACCCTTTTGCGGGTCTCAACAGAGGTATTTGTCATAACTCCCATAGTTGAAATGCCTACACCATCTCCTGGGGGCAGGTATGGGGGCATGGGGGATATGGGGCAACCAGCAAGGTGTAAGGAACATGGTCTTGGATTGCCCTGCAAGCATCGAATATTACAGAGGCTGAAGTTGCACCTGCTGAGAATGGGACTGAAGTGTTCAGCATGGATTGTTTGCCCCAGATTTGACTAATTTGCAGATGCCATAGATTTTGTAGGTGGGTATTGGCTCTTAGGGAGGGGGCAAGGAAGGAAAGGACAAGCAAGTCAAGGCACAGAAGCATCCTATTATCCACCAGTAAGCAATTGCAATTAGGGCTCTATTCACAATAGTCCAATCTGCAGGGGCCACAGCCCTGAATCTAACTCCAAATACCAAGGGGAGTAGGCCATATAAGCACTGGATCCACCAGAAGCAGAGGTCCATTCAGCAGGCGTTTGATGAGGTTGGTGCTTGGGGATCCTGGGTGACTTGCACTCTCAAGGGGTGGTCGGGTATGGGTTGGGCTCTCCAGCTGTCCTGCTCTTTATCAGGGTGTGCCTTCTTGACCCTGGAATGATGGATCCAAGGGATGATGCCTGCAAGTTTAAGAGCAGTAGGAGTTACAAGGATCAGAGTATGTGATCTTCAGGAAGGTTGAAGGGGCTCTTTTTTCCAGTCTTTGACCCAGACTAGGTCCCCTGGCCAATGGAGGTGCACTGGGTGTCCCAGGGGGATGAGATTCTGGGACAAGACAGTTTTATGTACTTCAGCTAGAGTTTTCCCCAGCTGCTGGAGAATGGAATCTTGGCTAGCCTTCCCCAGAAGTTTGAGATTTCCTTTGAGGGCCCGGATAATTGGAGGTGGCTACCCAAATAGAATTTCAAAGGGTGAATAGCCTGTGGGTACTGGGGTGCATCTAACTCAGAGAAGGGTCAAGGGAAGTAAGTCTACCCAGGTGAGGCCAGTTTCCTGGCAGAATTTGATCAGGGTTGCTTTGAGGGTTTGATTCATTCATTCAACTTTCCTTGAACTCTGGGGCCTATAAGTGGCATGGAATTTCCACTTGATTTTTAACATTTTTGCTAGCACTTAGACTATGGCCTCCATAAAGGCCAGACCATTGTCACATCCAATTGACAGTGGCAGCCCGTGTTGTGGAATGATTTCTCTATGCAAAGCCTTAGTCAATTTTCTTGCCTTTTTGGTGCAAGTGGGGAAAGCTTTGACCCAACCTGAAAAGGTGCATATCATTACCAACAGTTAATTGTACCCCCAACTTGGTTTCACTTCTGTGAAGTCTACTGTGAGATTTTCAAAGGGGGCCATCACTGTGTGCTGGACATCTGCAGGAGCACAGGAGCCCTGCAAAGGGCTGTTTTTGGCACAAACTTGGCACTGGCTGCTGATGGTGGCACAGAGAAGTTAGTCAGGCTATGTAGTAGTATCTTCCAAGCAAGACTTCTAGCGCAGTTTTCCCTAGGTGGGTGAGTTGGTGGTATCACTGGATGAGGGCATGAGTGTCTCCTTTTGGTACAAAAGCCAGTCATCCAAGAGCAGCCAAGTTCCTTCTGTCATTTGGCTTCCCCTTCTCCTGTTCTTCCCTGGTATAGCTTAGTTGATTAGTCTCTTGTCCTAAGAGGGACAACTTGGTGTCAATTCTGGGACTTGTGTTCTTTGGGTTCCTTCAGTCACTTGCCAAGCTGCTTTGTCAGCTAACCTGTTTCCTTGAGCAACCATATCCATTCCTTTCTGATGTCCCTGGCAGTGGATAATGGTGACTTTGTCTGGTTTCCAGATTGCTTCTAATAGTTGGAGGATTTCTTCTTTGTTTATGATTTCCTTTCCCACTGCAGATAGGAGACCTCTTTCTTTATAAATTGCCCTGTGTATATGAATGGTAGCAAATGCATACTTAGAGTCAGTGTAAATGTTTACTGCTTGCCCAGCAGCTAGCTGCAGGGCTCAGACCAGTGCCCAGTGTTCTGCTCATTGTGCAGACCATCCCTGTGGTACAGATGGTGCTTCCACTACCCGTTCAGTAGTGGTGACTGCATATCTAGCAAGGTTTTCCCTGTTTTTAACAAGACTGCTACCATCTGTAAATAGTGTCTGATCTGGGGAAGGGAGCAGTTTGTCTTGGAGGTTCGGACAACTGGTGTAAACTACTTCAGTCACTTCAACATAGTCATTTTCAGGAGCCCCTTCTTCAACTGGCAAAAAGGTGACAGGGTTTAGCCTGAGCACTGTTTCTACTGTCATTCTGGGGTTTTCACAGATTAAACCTCGGTAATGTGTGAGCCAGGGATTTGATATCAACTGATGCCTGTGTGAGTTCATTAGGGCAGTGACTGTGCGTGGCACCATAACATGAATTGCCTGTCCAAGAGTTAATTTGTTGGCTTCTTTGACAAGGGTTATGGTTGCTGCCACAGCATTCAGGCAGGGCGGCCACTGTGCAGCCATGGACTCCAGCTGCTTGTAGAGCTAAGCCAGGGGTGTTTTCCAGGGGCTGATTGTTTGTGTGAGAACCCCCAATGGTACTTTGTTCTTTTCATGCATGAACAGGTTAAAGTTTCACACTACATCCAGGAGCCCCAAGGCAGGGGCTCAGCTGAGTTGTCTTTTGATGTTTTGAAAGGCCAACATTGAGCTTTTCACTAGGCAAGAGGCTCTTTTACTGGAACTTCCAGAACTTCATAAAGGGGCTTAGCCATGGCTGCAAACCTGGTAATCCAGATGTGGCAGAACCCTGCAGCTCCGAGGAACTCGTGAAGCTTTCTTTTTGTGGTGGGGGTAGGGATGGTGAAGATCACTTTCTTTCATTTGGATCTGAGCGTCCGGTGCCCTTGTGTGATGCTGAACCCCAGGTACTTGAACTGCTGTTTACAGATCTGGGCCTTTCTCTAAGACACTTTGTACCCAGTCTTTGTTAGAAGTTGTAGGATACTCTGGGTCCCTCTCAGGCAGTCCTCTTCCATTTCACTGGCAAGTAGGAGGTCATTTACATTTTGCAAGAGGGCAAACCTGCAGTCTTCCTGGTGGTAGGTGGCCAAATCTGATGCCAAGGCTTCCCCAAAATGGGTAGGGGAATTTTTGAAGCCCTGTTGGAACTGGGTCCATGTTAGCTGTGTTTTCTGCCAGGTGTTGGGATCTTCCCATTCAAAGGCAAACAGAGGCTGTCTCAGAGGGGCGGTCAGCCACAGGCAGAAGAAGGTGTTTTTCAGGTCCAGGCAAGTGAACCAGGTGGCTTCAGGTGGTAGGTGTCCTAACAAAGTGTACAGGTTGGGAACAACCTGATGTAAGGGGAGGGTGGCATTATTAATGGCTTGCAAATCCTGCACGGGTCAGTGTCTGGTCCCATTTGGCTTTTTTACTGGTAATAATGGGGTGTTCCTAGGTGACTGGCAGTTGATTAGAATTCCTTCTTTCTTTAGGCAATCCATGTATTTGACTATGCCCAATTGCACTTCACGGGGGATGGGATATGGCCTCTGCTGGACCGGGACCGCTCTAGGCTTCAGGTTGATGATGATGGGTGCTTGGTTCCATGCCATTCCAAGTGGTTTTTTTCTGCCCAAATCTGGGGGGAAAGTTCCAGCAGTTTTTCCAGATTCTGACCTGAACTTTCTTCCACTTGAAGTCTCCAATCTTTGCTTTGGGGTAGAGTGGCAAGGAGAGTGAGGTTGGTCCTGAGGCTTAAGCTTGCTGGCTCTTCAGATTTGAAGGTAATCTGGGATCCCAGTTTGGTTAAGAGGTCCCTACCAAGCAGGGGAACTGGACATTCAGGCAGGTACAGAAATTCATGAGTCACTTTGTGGCCACCAATCTGGCAATTTCTTGACTGGCAAAAAGGCCATTGGCTTCACTGGTCCCCAGTCACTCCTATATTAGTGGTTTTTCTGCCAAAGGGGGTGATGGGGGTTGTGACCACAGAATGTTCAGTGCCAATGTCCACTGTGAAAGTCATTGACTGGCCCCTTTCTTGTACTCTGACCATGGGCTCATGGGGGCCATGTTCCAGTGAGCCTGGTCACGCCTATTCAGGGTTGAGCCCTGCCAGCCTGATCAGATGGTCTTGTGGCTCAGGTTGGTGTTTCCCTTTAGAGATGTTCCCTCTATGTGCCTGAGTCTTTTGTGGGGAACTCATTTTTCCAGTGTCCACTTTCTTTGCAGTAGGCACATTGGTTTCTGGCCAGAGGCACCCTTCTGATGCTTGACCCCCCTTTTTGAGGTGGTCCTTCTCATCTGGTGGGGTCAGGATTTCCCAATGCTGCTGCCAGTAGGGAGGCTTGATGTTTTATTTGCTTCTTGGCTTCTCATTTGGCAGCTTCATCTCAATTGATGAATACTTTGTTGGTGACTTCCAGGAGTTGAGAGATGTTCATGCCCATGAACCTTTCTAAATTTTGGAGGTTTCTTTTAATGTGTGATGCTGCCTGCACAACAAAGGCAGTATTTGCCATCCTCTGGTTTTCCAGAGCTTCTGGGTCAAAAGGGGTGTAGATTCTGAAGGCCTCACAAAGCCATTCATAGAAACCTCCCAGAGATTTGTTGGGCTTTTGAGTAACTAAAGTCATCTTTGTCATGTTTGTGGGTCATTTTACCACGTCTCAGAACCCTCAGAGGAGCGCTTCCCAATATTGCTGGAGTGCAGCCTGTCACTGATTAGTGTTAAAGTCCCAGTTCATTTGGGCTTCTGGTGTCACTTCTTATGCCCAATCTTCTGGGTTTAAGACACCAGTATGGCTGCATCTGCAGCCATTTTTGGGCTTTCATCTGAATCTGTCACCTCTCTTCCTTATTAAACAAAGTCAGGAGGAGTTGGCAGCAATCATCCCAAGTAGGATGATGGGTTTGGAAAATGGATTCCATGAGATCAATAAGGGCCTCGGGCTTTCCCAAGTAGGAGGGGGTGTGGTGCTTCCAGTTTAAGAGGTCTGTAGTGGTGAAGGGCTTGTAGTATATTACAGGCTTCCCAGGTTGGATGGTCCCATTCTTGTTGATCTGGGCTGGACCCTGCATTTCATGGAGAGGCACCTGTAATGTGGGTTGTGCCAACAAAGCCTCCTTGTTAGTGGGGTTGCAGGGCTTTCCTCAGAGAGGGTTGGTGTTCCTGCAGGGACCAAAGGTGGAGGTGTTTCTGGGAGATCTGCCTGCACTCCCAGGCTAGGAGGAGAGGTTAGAGAAGCTGGAGTGTATGGCAGTGGGGGTGACGGTGGTGGGTCCTCCTTTTGGGATCCTTGATGAATGACTGGCTTCCATAGCCCTGTTTCCTGTGCACCCAAGACCCTGCTCTGCCCCTTATTTCCAACACACAATCAAACCCAAGGGGGCAGAGTCTGGGCTATCTCCAACCAAGAGTCGATGTAGGGAAACTGATAAGGGTGGCCAGGAGTTCCTGTGACCACCAGCTATACTGCACAGACCCTTGCTATATCCAAGGTCCCTTCTGAGGGCCAGTCAACATTAAAAGTGGGCCACTCTGTTTCACATAAAGTTTGCAGGGTGCCAGGGTTCATCTGGATGCCATAATTTCTGAAAAAGCCCTTCTTGAAATTCTTGAGCATGCAGTTTAAGATGGTAGGTTTTGAGTGTGATGAGCCCATACCCTGCATTGGTGGTACAAGACATACAAGGGAAGGGGTCACCTCTTTCAAGGCCACTCAGATGCCCACCTGTCCATGTCTCTCATGAGAACATTGGCTCATCTTAGCTAAGTCACCCAGGTAAAGTTTAGGGTGGACATTATGCCATATGACATAGCTGCAGAAAACAAGTTAGGGTCCACACAGGCTCTGTAGCATAAAGCTTTGGAGTCACAGACTGGTACAGCAGATGCAAGCCTCTGCCATTCTCACTCACTCATGCAGTCTCTCAGAGGTTATGCAGTCTCTCTCACAGGGATTGCCCTATTCTGGAATTCTGGTACTTGAGATTTCAGTAAGTGATCAGTCTCCTCTTCCACCCAAAGAAGGGACTGACTGAGGATTTGGCTCCTGGGGCCTTACCTTTCTGGAATCTTCTGGCCCTGTTCAGTCTGCCTCCCCACTGAGTCAGGCCAGGGTGTAGGGGCATGGACTGTGGGGACCGCCTCAGAAAGAGGTTCCATCAAGAGGACAGCTGGTGTCCACCTCATTTGCTCAGAGATCGCCATTGGCTGTGCCAGTCAGCCCTAAGCCAGAGGCACAATGGGCCTGTTTGATTAGGTTTTTCCTGGTTAGGGAACCAAATGTTGTGGCCAATGGAATGAAACCCAAGCAGCATGCTTGGGGGTACGGATGAAAGAGATTTTATTGCACGCAGGCCCAGAGGAGAATTCAGTCTCCAAATTCTGGACCCTGCTTCTCAATTTTCAGAACTTTATATAGGAACACTAATTGGGCAAATTCCTAAGCAAGCAGGCAGGCAGGGTTACAACAGCAGAGGAGCAAGGTTAGCTTATTTTCCTAAAAGCAGAGGCCCATTAGGGAGGAAAAGAGTCATTATCTGTTTAGAGTTGTAAATTTCAATTCAAAGGGGCAAGCAGGGAGTGCTTATCTTCCTGATGCAGATTCCATGGAGAAAAGGGGTTGAGGAGGGGAGAAAGGGGCTGAGGGAAGTATATTTTCCTAAAGCTGTGGGTTTCTGCCAAGGGGGGTTAGGGTCACAGCACTTCACTTATCACTTTGATTCATAAATAGGTATTTTTTTATTAATTCTTGTTATGTACAAAAATTAACATTGTGAATTTTGCTTTAAATTATCTCTTCTAAGCTAAACTTAAAAACCACAGGGCAGATGTTTGATTGTTTTATTCACCAATATAATTCCTTCACAGGCACAGTCCTGGCTTACAGTGATCATGACTTCTCTCGAGAATGTTGCATATTAGCCAGACTAGAAAGGCAAAGGGTAACATAAAAATACGAGTAATAAAAAATGTAATACTTGATTACCAAAATACCTCCTTAAAATATGCATTATAACTTTTTATTAACAAAACAGTACATTTTTAAAGAGTAACTATTATAAAGAAGGCAGATTGTGTTTCTTAGAAATAGTCTATGTTATTTACAATACCTAATCTGTTGGAGTACAATTGCTTGGAGTATTCTTTTATAATCCATCTTATTTCTGTAAGGTTGGTAGTAATATCATCACTTTCATTACTAATTTTTGCTTAATTAATCTATGTATTGGTTTTTCAACTTTGTTGATCTTTTCAAAGATCCAACTTTTAATTTCATTGATTTTGTTGTTTTATGTTCTTTAACTCATCTCTGCTACAATTTTTATTTCCTTCTTTCTACCAGCTTTGGGATTTAGTTTTCTGTTATTTTGTATTTCCTTAAGATGTAAAATTATGTTTTTTTTTTATTAAAGATTTATTTATTTATTTATCCCCCCTTGCTGCTTGTGCTTGCTGTGTCCATTCGCTGTGTGCTTTCTCCGTGTCTGCTTATCTCCCCCTTGCTGTGAGGTCTTGCTGCATCAGCCCACCGGGCCGCGCGGGCCGGCCTGCCCTCACAAGGAGGCCCCGGGAAGCGAATTCGGGGCCTCCCATATGGTAAACAGGAGCTCTATCGATTGAGCCACACCCACTTCCCTAAAATTGTGTTCTTGATTTGAGGTAGTTATTCCTTTTTCATATAGGTGTTCTTGACTATAGATTTCTCTAATAGCAATGTTCTTAGTGCATCTGATAAGTTTTGATATGTTGTATATTCATTTCTGTTTATCTCAAAGTGTTTTCTAATTTCTCTCCTGATTTCATTTCTGACAAATTGGTCATTGAAGAGTGTGTTTTTCAATTTTGACATATTTGTGGACTTTCCATTTTCCCTTCCGTTATTGATTTCTAGTTTTATTCCACTTTGACCAAAGAAGATAACATATGATTTCAGTGTTTCTCTATATGCTGTGTGGGTAACATCTTCTTTCCTGGGAATGTTCCATGTGCAATTGAGAAGAATGAATATTTGGTTTATAGTATTGTTCAAGTCCTTTGTTTCCTTATTGATCCTCTGTCTAGATTTTCTATGCATTTGTGAAAGTGGGAAATTGAACTTTCCAACTATTATGGTAGAAATGTTTATTTGTTCCTTCAAATCTTTCATTTATAATGTCCATAAAAACTTGATGCTCTGTGGTTCCTTGCATATATATTTATAATTAATATATATTCTTGATATATTGACCATTTTATAGATATGTAATATACTTCTTTGACTTTTGTAACAATGTTTGATTTAATTTTGTCTGATAGAATTAGCCAGGCTGGTTCTCTTTTGGTTACTATTTGCTTGCAGCATTGCAAGATTATTTTCATTCTTTCATTTTCAAACTCTTTAGGCCTTATAAATGGGATTAATATGGAGAGGGAGAAAGAGAAAGTCAAGAAGCAAGCAACTAAAAGCAACAAAACCTGGAAGAGAAGGGAAAGACCAGCAGATATCACCATGTGCCTTGCCACATGACAGAGGAGTCTGGTATTGCTGGCAGCCAGTCTTTAGCAAGAAAGCATCACCTGATGATACCTTGATTTGGAAATTTTTCTCAGCCTCAAAAATGTAAGCTTGTAAGGTGATAAATTCCCATTGTTAAAAACTGACCCCATTTCATGGCATCTGCATTTTGCCATCCTAATAAACTGAAACACTTGAGTTGCTTTAATCTTTTGGCTATTAGTATGAATATTGCTGCTTTGTGCACTGCTGTATAACTCTCTGTTCAAGTTTCTGTTCTTCCATTCTTTTTAGAATACACCTAGAATATTTCTAGAAGTAGAACACCAGGTCATAGTGTAGTTCTTCTTTGTAGAAATGTCTACTTAAGTCAGCTGTGAAATCACATGGTCCTAAGATTTACTTTGTTGGGAGGTTTTTGATTAATGATTCAATCTTTACTCCTCCTTGGTCTTTTGAAATTTTGTATTTCTTCTTGAATCGGTTGAGGCAATTAATAAGTTTCTCAGAATTTGTCCATTTTTAAGCTACCTAATTTGTTAGCATAGAGTTGTTCTTAATATCCTCTTATTTTCCTTTTTATTTCTGTAAGGTCAGCAGTAATATCCCCCCATTCATCTATGATTTTTGTTATTTGCATCCTCTCTTTTTTCTTTCTGAGTCTGTCTCATATATGTCAATTTTATTGGTATTTTCAAAGGACTAAATTTTGCTTTCATTGATTCTCTGTTTTATTTTTGTATTCTCAATTTCACTTACCTTCCCACTTTATTGTTTCCTTGTTTTTGCTTCCTTTGGATTTACTTTGCTCATCCTTTTCTATTTCCTCTAGGTGTGAAGTTAGTTTACTGTTTGGAGATCTTCATTCTTTTAAAATATAAGTATTTATAGCTATATATTTTCCTCTGAGCAATGTCTTTGTTGCATTCCATAAGTTTTGTTTTTTATGTTTTCATTTTCATTCACCTCAAGATATTTCCTCTTTTCCTTGTGCATTCTTCTTTGACAAGTTGGTTCTTTAAGAATGTATATCATTTAATGTCCACATATTTGTGATTTCCCAGTTCTTCTGTTATTGGTTTTTAGTTGGATAAGATACTTAGTATGATTTCAGTCTCTTTAAATTTATTGTGACTTACTTTGTGATATAGCATATGGCCTTTCCTGGAGAATGATGTACACTTGAGAAGAATATATATTGCATTGTTTTCAAACAAATTTTGTATCACATATTTCTTTATATATACATATATGTTATATATATCTATATATGTCTGTTAGGTCTTGTTGGTATATAGTATTGTTTGGGCCCTCTATTTCCTTATTGGTCTTTGATCTGGATGTTCTAGCCATTATTGAAAGTGCTATATTGAAGTCTCCTACTATTAATATAGAATCATCTATTACTGCCATCAAATTTGTGAATGATTGCTTAAATGTTTTGGGGCTCTGGAGGTTTGTACATATACATATATATTTTTAACATTCTTAGATCATTTATTTCAGGCTTGAAATATGTATAAGTTCTGATGAGTTACATAAACACAACATTCGGGTTTTCTGCTTCCACTTCCCTTACTCTTACAGTCTTTGTATATTAAGCTAACTTTATTTTTTTTAAATGCCACTCCAATAAAAGACCTCAAATATTTCTCTTTCCCAAACACATACACACAAAGGTTAGTAGGTTAAAAATACCTGTACCTTGATTTTAAGTAGACAGTTAATGAACATATTTTATACAACTAATATCCAAGCAAAAAAGTATGGTGTGAACTCTGTTAACAACTATGTATTTTTTCCCTAACCCATTTTCCCCATAGACAAGATATAAGAAACTCTTCAAAACATTTTCCTTTAGTATATACACTGTCCAATGTAAGTTACTGTAGTACAGACAGGGAATTTTATAGCATTAGTAAATGAATTTAAAAACTAACTGATTCATGTAAAATGTTTATATATGATATATAACAGATTGATCACATGAGTCTAAGAATAAAATTGTTTTCAGTCTTAACATCTGTTATGGACATAGTAAGATACAGTACAAGATTCATTTTTAAAAAGAAGGAAACAATAGCACTAATTTACACACTGAAAACAGCTCTTATAAGATCTTTAAAAACATACTTCAAAGATGCTAAAATAAACAAAATAAAACAGAAAGCCTTGTCCATTATCACAGAATATCCAAAGGACACCTCACAGCATGAAAGATAAGGATTTGTTTCCCTCCACTTATGGTGTAGATGGGATATGCAGTGGGAATTTATCCCATGTTTGAGATCTCCTTCTGTTTCTGATGCATTTACTTAAAACACTATTTAATTGCTCAGCTTATTTTTAAGTACTTATCTGCCATCATTTAAAAATATTCCATTTAAAGCTATCTACACAAGGGCAGCCCTTGGTGCTTCTGCTTTTTGGTAGCTCTGTCCCTCAAAAAGATTACACCTTACCTTCAAACAAATTCCTTGAAAGAAGAATGCAAACGGATATTTTCAGGTTTTCAGGTTTGCTCAGCTGTAGCACATATGCTGGTCTTAGGAAAAAATGATCTTTAATAAAAGATCTTAAATCTAAGTAAACAAAATGAAGCATTATTTTGCTGAAGTAAATAGATTTTTAAAATCATGACTTACATTCAAAAAGAAGATAAAGTTCAAAAACTAAAACCTTACTGGATAACTCTTTGGTTAGGTTATATAAGTATGGCCAATTTCTATTAGGACTCAAAACAATTCAATAACTGCCGGTTAAAAGTAGGTCTGTCATTAATTTTATAAAATGCTTTGTATGTATTCTTGAACTGTTTGATATTTAAAAGAAAAGGCACATGCACCCAAATGGATGGCACAAACTTCCAATTTTCAAATAATAAATGAGTATGAAAAAAAAATACAAAAAGACAAGGAAAAGAAAAAGAAAAAAAATTAGTATGTTTGCACCTCCCTCCCCCTCCCAAATCTAACGGGCTAAAGAAAGTCTTATTGCCCTTCATCTCACGAATATAGGCTTTCCTAATACCCACGACGTGCATTACTACCCAACTCTGTTTTAAAGTCACTGCCCGGGAACTTCCCTCAGTGCTTGGTGAACTAGGCATACTTGCCCTCTTCGGCGGAGGTGCCTTTTCTCCCTCTTGTCAGTCATGGCTGCCATGTCAACTAAAGTTGAACCAAGTGACTTCCGGCAATGAGCCAAGGAGAAAGCGTCAGGCAGGCAGGAGGGTCACATTCTGCAAGTGTATGCCACTGGCGAAGACCTTTCATACTGTTTGAAAAAGATACGATCTTTCACTGTGCCAGCACTAGATTCTTCTACTTCTACCTGTAACTTTTCAGAACTTTATTCATTTACAGTTACTGAATTGCCTCCATAATGTCCTAATTCTAGGACCAGAGTCTTACCTTCAACCTTCTAAACATCCACCTTTAAAGACTGTCAAAAGAGTGTAATGATCTTTGAAAACACTATAACTATTCCTAAGGTTACCAGTTTTGATCTCTTAATCCCCGAAAGAGTGGAGAAGGTTTCAAGGAATTTTCTGCACACTAGACACGGTGCAATCAAGTTCTGAAAAATTCAATGAGTTCGTGGCAACACTGGCCCACTCCATCCAGACTGAAAGTCAATCTGGGGGAGGGGTGATTTGAGGCAAGGGATGGAGGAAGCCTGGGAGGGGGTACGCCTGGGCTCTCTACGTTAGAGGGGTCTGAAGAAAACGAAGAGACCGAGAGAGTTTGTGGCCGCAAGTTCTGTAATTTGCGATGGAGGGGATCTGGCCCCAGCTACAGGGACGAGGAGAGGTTGAGGGACAGGAGGGACGGAAGCGAGGATCCTCTCCCGTGCAGGGAAGAAGCGGGAGAGGGTGCTGGAGTCGCGAGGGGGTCTGGGGAGCTCACTTCCTTCAGAAGACTTACTCGGTGTAGCTGGTTCAGATCTTGTCCTCTCTCTGGTCAGTGCTGTTGGCGAAGACGAAGGTGCCGGTGGAGTTGCACACAACCATGTGCAAGCCCAACTCTGACAGCTTGTCGAAGGCCTGCTCCAGGCAGTTTAACTTGAAGTAGCAGGGCGAGGTATAGCGCTCCGGGGCCGGTCGGGGTCCGGCTCTCATTCAGGGTGTACCCGAAAACCTCTTTGCTCAACGATGTCTTGCCGCACATGCTGAGGCGCGCCACCCACTGGAACTTGGCGTCCGCCTGAGCGTCCTGCGGGATAGTGTAGGAACTGCGGTAGCCAATGGTGATGTAGCCCGAGCGCCGGCTGCGGTCCAAAGACCGGGAAGGTGTGAGCAGCTGGCCCGCCGCGCCTCCAGACGGGCTTCGGCTAGCCAGCTCTAGCCTGGGCGACGGCTCTCAGGCCGAGGCGCCCTTTTGTTGCTCGGGCCCGCGTAGCCAAGCTGCAGCAGCTCGTCACCCAGGGAGTCTTCCTTGTGTACCCGGCTCCGCAAATGCAGCCGCGGCCGGCACAGGCAGGACTGCTAGGGCGCCGCCGGGCGGCACACAACCTCCGAGCTCGCGCTGGAGCTGGCTGCGCTTGGGAAGTAGTCGGGCAGCACAGCTGCAAGTCTCGCAGGTAATCCAGGATATAGCGGCAGAAGAAGTCGTCCGGATCCAGAAAGAAGCTGTGTTTCCTGTCCCGGGCCAGCTCCTGCAGCTGTGCTGCGTGAACATGCGCCAGTGCAGCGAGTGGGGAACCGACTCTAGCGTGCAGCACCGAGTCACATACACCTGGGCCCCCACGTTCAGCTCCACGATATCGGGGGAAAGCAGCGCCTCTGCCAACGAGGACGAGGAGCCGCCGCCGCCGGCGCCGCCGCCCCAGCCGCGGCGCCTATTGGGTAACCCACGTGTTCTGTCCGCCAGAGCCATGAAAGAGGGCTGGGGCACTGGAAAGGAGAGGGCCGGACACAGGAGCCGCAGCAGCCGCCTTTCCCAGAGTCGCTGCACCCCGACGTTCCCTGAGCCCTGGGCTCTGGCCGCAGCCTCCAAGAGTCGCACGGTGCCTAGCAGTGCGACCCCGCGGCTGTGCGCCCCCGTGCACCCACACGGGCTGAGCCCGCCTCTCCCGCGCGCTCCAGGCAAGTCGCATATATTTTTCTAATTGACCTTCTTCCTTGTTCTTTCTACAAGTATTAAATTTGTCTACTTTGTCTAATGACAGTTTAGTGATCCCTGCTCTGTTTTCGTTACTATATTCATGGAGTATTTATTTATTTATTTATTTATTTATTTTACTTATTTTTCTTGGAGTATTTTTTACATCCTTTCATTTTTAACCCACTTGTGTCTTTGAACTAAAGGTGAACTTCTTGTAAAGAGTATGTAGTCCGGCCATATTTTTAAAATCTATTTTGCCTTTTAACTGGAGAATTTAACCATTTACTTTAAAAGTAATTACAGATAATAAGAAATTTCTGTCATTGTGTGCTATTGGTTTTTGTAAATCTCATACTTTTTGTTTCTCCGTTCTTTAACTACCGCTTCCTTTTGTATTCAGTTTATCTTTTCCAGTGAACCATTTAGAATCTGTTCTCGTTCCCATTTTGTATGTTTTTCTTATATTTTCTTTGTAGTTATCATGGGGTTTAATTTAACATTCCAAATCCATAAATCACTTTAGATTTCATACAAACTTAGTTTTAGTATCATACAATACTCCTCCATCCCTGCTCTTTATGAATTTCTTTTCACAAACTACATCTTTATACCTAGTGGGTCCAAAACAATACAGTTATCATTACTTAAATGCATTTGC
>JAQZBX010027108.1:0-28552 GCA_029593785.1 Cabassous unicinctus
TTTTTTTTTAACGTCCTTTCACTTTCAACCTAATTGTATATCTGAATTTAAGGTGAGTCTCTTGTATACAGGATATTGTTGGGTTATGCTTTTGTTATCCACTCTGCTAACCTCTGACTTTTGACTAGAGAGTTTAATCCACTTATATTTAAAGTAACTACTGATAATGTAGGATTTTCTTCATTCATTTTGGTATTTAGTCTTTGTAATTCTTATACCTTTTTTTGTCCCTTAATTCTTCCATTAATGTCCACTTTCATATTTATTTGATATTTTCTATTGTACCATTTTGAGTCACTCTTCATTTCTTTCTGAATATATTTTTAATATATTTTCTTTGTGGTTACCATGGGGCTAAAATTTAATGTTCTAATTCTGTAACAATTATGTTCGATTTGATACCAACTTAACTTCAACAGCATACAATACACTGTTCCTATACACCTCTGTCCTCTCTCCTCTTCTCCTTTTTGTTTTATTTGTTACAAATTATATCTTATACATTGAATGTCCAAAACCATAGATTTATCATTATTTTTATGCTTTTGCACTTTAGAATCTGTAAGAAATAGAGTAATATATTTTAGTTTCCTAGCTGCTTAGGGTAGATACCATGAAACAGTTCAACTTGAACAATGGGAATTTATTAGCTTACAGTTTTGAGGCTGAGAAAATGTCCAAATCAAGGCATCACCGTGGCAATGATTTCTTCCTGAAGACTGGCTACCAGATATCCTTGGCTTCTTTGTCACATGGCAGGACACATGATGGCATCTGCTGGTCTCTCCCTTGAGTTTCATTGCTTTCACCTTCTTGCTTCTGTGGCTTTCTTTCTCTGCATTCATTCCATTTACAATGTACCCTCAAAATAGGATTAAGACCCATCCTGAATGAGGTGGGTCACAGCTTAACTGAACTAGCCTCATCAAAATATCCTACTTACTATGGGTTTACACCCACAGGAATGAATTAGATTTAAGAACATATTTTTCTGGGGTACATAAAGCTTCAAACCACCAAATTGTGTAACATACCCCCCAAAAATACAGTAGTATTGACATTTATAATTACCCATATGGTTACCTTTACCTGGGGTTTTTATTTCTTTTTGCCTTTGAGCCACTGCTTAGTGTCCTTTCCTTTAGTGTCGAAAACTCCTTTTAGCATTGCGTATAGATCAGTTCTAGTGGTGATGAACTCACTCAGCTTTTGTGTATCTGGGAAAGTCTTAATCCCTCCTTCATTTTTGAAAGAGAGCTTCTCTGGACACAGAATTCTCATTTGGGAATTGTTTTCTTTAAGCACTTTAAATATTATTTTCCCACTGCTTTTTTTCTTTTCTTTTTTTTTAACTTTATTTTGTACATTTAATAATTGAAAATATAAACAATTAAAAACTAAAAAGAAAACACAGATGAATAAATATATGCATTTCTCATTAAATGTACTGGATACATATAAATTTTTTTTTTGGAATCAAACAATATGTTGCACAATACATTTGGTTCATAGGAACACAATTAAACAGTATTTGTCCTTTTGTGTCTGCCTTGCTTCACTTAACATAATGTCCTCCAGGTTCATCCATGTTGTCATATGCTTTATGACTTCATTTCTTCTTACAACTGCATAACATTCCATTGTGTAAATAGACCACAGTTTGTTTATCCATTCTTCTGTTGATGGACACCTGGGTTGTTTCCAATTTTTGGCAATTGTTAATAATATCGCAATGAACATTGGTGTGCGGATGTCCATTAGTGTCCCTGCTCTCAGTTTTTCTGGGTATATACTCAGTAGTGGTATTGCAGGGTCACTTGACAAGTCTATATTCAACTTCTTTAGGAACTGCTAAACAGTCCTCCACAGTGGCTCTACCATTCTGCATTCCCACCAACAATGAATAAGTGTTCCTATCTTTCCACATCCTCTCCAATAATATCCTGGATATTAAACCCTTATGGGATATGTGATTTCTAAATATTTTTTCCCATTGAGTTAGCTGCCTTTTCAACCTTTTGACAAAGCCCCGTGAGGTGCAAAAGTGTTTAATTTTGAGGAGGTCCCATTTATCTATTTTTTCTTTGGTTGCACATGCTTTGGGTGTAAGGTCCAAGAAACCACCACCTACTGCAAGGTCTTGAAGATGTTTCCCTACATTTTCTTCTAGTAGTTTTATGGTCCTGGCTTTTATATTTAGATCTTTGATCCATTTTGAGTTGATTCTTATACAGGGAGTGAGATAGGGGTCTTCTTTCATTCTTTTGGTTATAGATATCCTGTTCTCCCAGTACTGTTTGTTGAAGAGACTGTTTTGTCCCATTAACATTAACTTGATAGGTTTGTCAAAAACCAGTTGACTGTATAGGTGATACCACTGCTTTCTTGTCTCCATGGTTTCTGATGAGAAATTGATACTTAATCTTATTGGAACTCCTTTGAACATTACACATTACTTTTCTCTTGCAGTTTTTAGAAAGTTCTCCTTGTCCTTGGCATTCAACAGTTTGACTACTATGTACCTGGGCAGAATTCTTTTCTAGTTTACCCTGTTTGGTATTTGTTGGCCTTCTTGCATATTCATTTGTTTCATTAAATTTGGGAAGTTTTGCCATTATTTCTTTGAATATTCATCTTGCCCCTTTTCTCTTTTTCCTCTTCTTGGACTCCTATAATGTGTGTTTGCATGCATGATGGGTTTTCACAGGTCTCTGTTCACTTTTTTCCCCTTCTTTTTTATTTCTACACCTCAGCATGAATCATTTCATCTGTCTTATCTTGATATCCCTAATTCTTTCTTCTGCCAGTTCCAATCTTCTATTAAAGCCATCTAGGGGATTTTTCATTTCAGTTATTATGGTCTTCAATTCCATTATTTCTGTTTGGTTCCTTTTTACATGTCCCATCTTTTTATCAAGATTCTCATATTTTTCAGTCCTTGTTTTCCTGATATCTTTTCATTCTTACTCTGTGCTTTCCTTTACCTTCTTGAGAATATTGGGAATCATTTTTAAAAGTATTAGTCTGGTATATCTAAAGTCTGGTATTATTCATTGATGGTTTCTAGATTTTTATTTTTTTATTTTGGATGGGCCATCATATCCTGTTTCTTTGTTTGCCTTGTAATATTTTGATGCACACTATATATTTAAGTATTTTAAAGTCCTGAGTCATGTGTTCTTTAAGTTTGTATCCAACTAGTGATAGACAGAGATTTCCTTGTGTGCCAGGAGGTAACAAAAACAAGCAAACAAAGGGGGAAAAAATAACACCTTTCATGTCTTTGCAAATTGGCTCTGCTTTGGCTGGTGCAGTTCTTCAGAATTTAGGTCCCTATTAAGAAGATAAGGCTGAGGCAAATGTGAAGTGCAGGGTAGTCTCTGTGTTTTCTGTGCCTGAGTAGTGTCTTGGGCTTGTGATTCCTCTCTTATTTATAGGAATTGGAATGCCCCTCTAATCCCTATGAAATAGACTTTCTTCCCCTCTGGGGTACTCCATGGAATGACTTAAAGCAAGCAATCCTTTGTTCCAGGCCACTTTGAAGGAATTGTTTCTTACACTGCTCCAGGTGTCCACAAGCTGCTTCTGCCTGCAGGGCAAGTACTGGGAGGTTTAATCTGAGATTAACCCTCTTTTGTCTTTCAAGCTGCCACCCAATGGATTAGCCCTGACATAGGGTGCCCAGTAGTTACATAGGGTTTACTCTGCTCCCTCTGGAACAGGACCAGGAATCCACAATTGGAGAGCAGGTTGGTTCCACACTGGTTCAGTCAATAATGAAATTTCCAGGAGGGGACAGATAAGTGGCCAGCAAGGGTGCCACAAGCTTCTATCACCATTTTTAAAGCTGTGTTTTCTTGACTCATCCCTTGCCCAATTACTGCAATCCTTTAACTGTTTTCCAGAATTTTGAGGAAAGTGACTCTGCCAGTTTTTGCTACTTATATAAAGATTCTGTGGGTGTTGATACCCTGGAACATCTTCTTCTGCCCTCCTGGTCCTGCCCACCCCTTCTATTATTTCTTTGAATGTTTTTTTTACCCATGTCTCTTTTTTTACTGTTAAGTCCCATAATTCATATATTGGTACACTTAATGGTGTTCCACAGGTCTCTTAGGTTCTGTTCACTTTTTTCATTCTGCTCCTCAAGCTGAATCATGTCAATTGTCTTATATTCATGTTCACTGATGTTTTTCTCCTGCCAGCTCCAATCTGCTATTCCCACCTTCTAAGGTTTTTTTAATTTCACTTGTTATGGTCTTCAACACCAGTATTTCTCTTTGGATCCCTTTTGTTATTTCTATCTCTTTATTGAGATTCTCATTTAGTTCATTTATTGTTTTCCTGATATCTTTTAGTTCTTTCTCCATGTTTTCCTTTGGTCATGTTGATTTTTTTTTTTTTTTTTAAGTCTTTGTCTGGCATGTCAAAGCTTGGTTTTCTTCATTGATGGTTTCTAAAGTTTCATATTGCTTCTCTGGATGTGCTATCATGTCCTGCTTCTTCGTTTGCCTTGTAATCTTTTGTTTCACACTGAACATTTTACTATTTTAATGTGTTAACTCTGAAATTTAGCTCTTGCACTGTCTGTTTTTTAAGTTTGTATCCAGCTAGTGATATGACAGAGATTTCCTTGGCGCCACATGCTAAAAAAAATTAAAAACCCGAACAATCTAATACTAAAAATGCACTTCACCATCTTTGCAAGTTGGCTCTTTATTGACTGGTGATCTCCTTCAGAGTTTTCCTTCCTACCAAGAAGATCAGCCAGAGTCAAAAGCCCATGGTACTCTCTGTCTTTTCTGAGCATGTGTTCTCTCATGAATATGTGCTCCTGGCCTTAGGAACTCCCCCTTTTACAGGGATTTGAATGCTCCCTCTATTCCCTCTGAAATAGATCCCCACACCCCAGGTGCTCTATTGTATTTCTTAAAGCCAAAAAACTTTTCCTGCAGTATGCTTCAATTTGATTCATTCTTACACTGTTTTAGCCACCTACAAGCTCCTGCTGTCCACAGGGAAAGTTCTGGAAAGGTGAGCCAGAAAGGAGTGACCTGATTCAGTTTTTCAGGCTGCCACTCAATACGTTGGCACCAACATGCAGACACCCCAGTATACACATAAGTGTTTTCTGTTCCCTTTGGGACAATGCCAGAGACTCACAATGAGAGTGAAAGATGCTTCACATCATGCTGTGAAGTCAGTGGGGGAGGGCCCAACAAGGGTGTCATGAGCATCTCTTATCATTTTTAAGCTGTGTTTTCTTGCTTTGATGCTTGCCTTGTTACTGCAAACCTTTAACTGTTTATGGAGGTTTGAGTAAGATGACTCTGACAGGTTTTGCTAGTCATTCAAAGATTCTGCAAGGGAACAGAGACCTGGTGTGTCTTACACCCACTATCTTGGTCAACTGTAAGTCTGAAAATACCTTCTCATTTTCTGAGTCCTCTTCCAAGCCCTAGTTACAATTTTATTTTTAAAAATATCTCCTTTTTTTCCTCATAAAAAGCCATATGATAGGTTATAAGAAAGAAAAAAGAATAATACTATATTTGAAGACCTGACTCTAAATGCTGACTTTCTTATTTATTAGCTATGGAAACTTTTTGAGCTCCAGCTTCTTCATTCATAAAAATGGGGACCGTACTACCTGACTAATCTTCCCAACAGAAGAAACAGCACAGCATTATAGAAGGTGAAATTTCCATTCTCCTTGTCTTCCTTAAAGCAACCTAATGGTCTAGGACTTCATCATTACATCTACTTGCCTAAGCGCCTCGTGTAGAGCATGCACTGTGAGTACTTGGGGTTACTGACTGGCCAGCATGACAGGTGGTTGGCTGGCTGGCTGGGGCCAAACTTTGGACATCCTGTATGCAGTCATCCAAGTGCTGACAAGTAAGACACATAAAACATGAGTGGCAATTGTCTTGACCACTATTTGGTCAATGTTTCCAATATTGATTTTTTCTTCCTTCTATTTTAACATTTTCAAGTAATTGAAAAGATTCAGATGAGCAGAAAGTAATAATGAAGTATTTGTAAGATTATTTAAGACAGAAATGGATGTTAATGCTGTTTTTCTTCTTTTTGTTGTGCCATCAATTCAAAAAGCTTGGAATTTCAAATATAAATTTTGCTAAACATTTTTTCAAGCAATAATGAAAAATGTTTTCAGTCAATAATGATTGCTAACATTTATTGAGTGCTCAAACTGTGCTAGACACTGTGCTTTGCATTTATTAACTTGTCTGTCACAACAAACCAAAAAGATTCATTCTATTGTGCCCTTTCACAGCTGACAAAACTGAGGCATAGACTGTCTTTACTGGAGATTATAGGAGTGACAGAGCTGGGCATTAATATCTATGCAGCCTGGCTGCAGAGCCCACACATGAATCACTATGCTAACTTTTAAGTTCCAAATAAGGTTCCTTCAAAGTGTGATCTGCAGACTTCTTGGCCTCAATTTTTTTCTTAAAATGCAGATTCTTGAGCTCTATTCCAGACTTAATAAACCATTGTACCTGGAGGTAATCCTGGAAATCTAAATTTTAGCAAGGATTTCACATTATTCTAACACATACAAAAGTTTAAGGATCATTTAACTAAATAATGCCTAATTGTCAAACTGGCCAAGGGTCAGGAACCATTGGATGCCAGCTTCTGCCTAATTCCTGCCTCCAAGAGGACCACAGATGAACGCCTCATGAAAGCTCAGCATCTTTATCTCCTGAAAGCTCAGCCTGCGCAATCTCCAAGACCAATCCAAATGATTCCTGGTTTAACTGAGGCAGCAGCATCCAGTCCAACTCCTCCAGATTTGTGCATACTTGGGCTCCTGGGTTCACAGTGGGTTTCTGCTTTTTCCCTAAGACATTAATTACTGATTATTTTCCCTTACTCATCTTGTTAGGTCTGGGGAAGTAAGGAGCTACTCTTGTCCTGGCAAGAAGCTCAGAGCTCTGTCAACAGTTCTAAATCTTATCTGCCCCACACCTCCACTTCCACATTATCCTCTTGACACTCCTGTCTGAGGACTCCAGTGCACATCCACTGGCTAGTCCTTTCCGCTCACATGCCATACCACATCTCTTGACCTTGGACCTCAGATTCCCTCTCTGGTACATTCCCAGCCCTCCTTGGCCCAGCACTGTCATTTATGATATGAACAATCACAAGAGACCTCCCATTTTAAGCATTGCCGGAGGAGGGGCAAACTCCTAACAGGTGTCTGTCCCAGCCTCACAGTTCCTGTTTGGAGAACCTCCCCAGAATCCCTATGCTTCCAGGGCTGGGCTTGCTTTTCTTCCTCTTAAGCTTGCCCTCCCATCCAGGATTGTGGTCTTGCCCCTTAAGCTCATTTGCAATTCGGGCATCTGATTACCTCTCCATTCTCACCTTTTCCTATCTTCAATCTTGCATGCCTAGCTCTAGACACAATTTCAGTTGCCACAGAGGGGCTTGTTCTTCCTTGTACCAAGATTATTCTTGCTCCATGTGTTATTCCTTTGGTCTGGAGAATTTCGTGGTCTTCCCTGTCTTTCACCTGCTAACTCCTTCTTAAGTTTCAGTTCCAATGTCCTGTCATGTTTTAGCCCTCCTTGACCTTTTAATTCTTGATCAAATGTTCTGTGAAATTCCCATTATTCTATACTTCACCTATCATAGTTTTCATCACATGATAGTGCAGCTACCTTTTTACCTACACATGGTCTGTCCTAGATTTTAAGTTTCATGATGACAGGGCATCCATCTTCCCATTGTAAACTCAGTGCACAGTGCACAGTAGTTGTTGAGTAAGTATTTACTAAATAAGCAAATGAAGGAATGATGCTTTCCCAGATGCTGGCTGGTGCCTCTCTAAATCAGAATGCCTCCTGTTCTGACATGAGTTGATGCCAAGTTCTTCCCTCTGACTTCATCCTCTTATAACACTTTGGTTGGCCCTCTCCATTCCAGCACTGGTATTTGTTGCCGCACCTTTAGGTACTGCGGCTGGTCAGCGACTCCTCCAAAGGAGCAACAGGTAGTTTTCTTCCCATAATGGGTGTGTCTGTTTCGAGGGCCTACTTCTTCCTAATCTGTCCCTTCCTATTCTAGTTTATAACCTACAGTAAACAATTTCCAAGATAGGCTCTCTCAAATGAGTCTCACCTCCCATACCAATTCACAACTTTGTGTAGTTCCCTTCCATGTTGAATAGGGGCTGACCTGTGTAACCAATAGGATATTGCAGAAGTGACAGAGTGTGACTTCCCAGGCTAGGTCATAAAAGATATTGTGGCTCCTACCCCACACTTTCTTGGCTTCCTTTCTCAGGGAGAATCCAGCTGCCATGTCATAAGGACTCTCAAGAAGCCCTGTGAAGGAACTGAGGCCTCCTGCCAAGAGCTGGCATCAATTTGTCAAGCATAAGAATGAGCCATCATGGAAGCAGATCTTTCCTGAATGGAGACCCCATTCAAGTCTCCAGATAACTGTAGCCCTGGCAGCCATCTTGAGAAAATTCATGAATGACTCCAAGCCAGAAAAAACTAGCTAAGCTGGTTCCAAATTCCTGTCCTATAGAAACTGACATAATGAGTATTTATTGTTGTTTTAAGTTACTAGGTTTGGAAATTTGTTATGCAGCAACAGATAACTAATTAAATCTCTTACCTGGCCTTAATTTACCAGCAAGGCCATTGAGACCACTAAGCCAACCATAAAAGCACAGTTTTTACAGAATGACAAATGCTGACATAAACATATGAAAACCTAACTAAGTTTAACAAACAGTGGTTAAAGCAGCACTGTTAAAAAAAAACAATGCCAAAGCCCAGGGATAGGATAAGGTTTGGAGGATTCCTGGAAGAGAAAGGAGGCTGTGTGATTGGAACAGGGGATGACTCAGGATGAAGTTAGAGGAGTGGCAAGATCCAGGGACTGCACGGCCTGATAAGTTATGGTAAGAAGTCTATTTTATTGTAAGGAAAAGAGAAGGCACCGAAGAGCTTTAGCAAGGGAGAGATGATTTGGTTTACATTTAAAAATGAAATACACTGCCAAGTGGAAAATGGATTGGGGAGGGGAAGAATGGAAGTGAAAACACTAGTTAAGAGGCTGATTTGTTTGAGGATACTTAAAAAGAATAGAAGAATGGTCTGAGCAGGTATCAGTCTGAGACACGAAGATCAAGGACTAGTTAATGAGAGGATGGAATATTATCTATTCATGTTGTCTTCCTCGAATCCTGTCATATATATCAGCTTTGCATGTATCCGTTTATATTTTCAATCTGCAATTTTTATCTGATTAGAGAATGTCATACCTTTATTTCCTGGTTTGGATAATTTATTTACAATTCAAATATAGACAAGACATTGGCGAAGACCATATAGTTATTTACTGTATTGTAGGGAATTTGGACTCCTAAAATGAGGTCTGGCCTTTGTCTTGGCTGCTAGAGGCAGCCTCTAAATCCTTGGAATTTCCCATGATCGGAGTGTCTTTTGTTATTTGTGGTGAGTCCAAGGCCACCCCAGATAGTTTATATGCTAGCGGGAAGACTCAGGGTGGGGGCTGGCCAAACTAGAAAGACCATCCATGTGATTAGAGGGTCAGGGCTTTGAGCCAGTGTCCTCTCAACCTGACTTCTGGAGAGAGGGACTGGAAGTTTAATTCAACCACTTGGGCATTGATTGAACAGAATGAAACCACAATAAAAACTCTGGACAGCAAAGCTCAGGTGAACTTCCTGATTGGCAATGCATATCGATATTCTGTGAGGGTAATGTGTTCTGACCTCATGTGTAGAGAACACGAATCTTGCATGTGTAACCCTCCCAGACCTTGCTCTAAGCAGCTATTCTTTTGGCTTCCTCTTACTTGTATCTTTTTGGCTATAATAAAACAGTAATGGAAGCATAGTGCTTTTCTGAGTTCTGTGAGTCATTCAAGCAAATTATTGAACCTGAGTGAAAGGTGGGAACCCCTGAATTTGTAGTCCATTGGTCAGAAGTGACGGTGGCCCTGGTAACCCCCAAACTTGTGGCTGGTGCCTGAAGGAAGATCAGTCTTGTGGGGATGGTTCTGTTAACCTGTGACTCTTACCTAACTCTGGTGTCAGAAGTTATTGTGGAGGCATAAGTATTCACACTAACATCCGATGAACAATTCCTCTTCAACTTATCCATACCCTGTAGGATTTTTTAAGACTTAAGTTATATTTCCTTTCAACCTTTATCTTTCTAGATAGAAATCCTAATATCTTTAGTCTGCCTTCATATGGATGTCCCTTTATTACTGTCCTCCTACCACTTTCTTTCTCCAGGTTGACTGGAAGATATTCTTGAGATGTATCTTTGGGCGTTGGCATTGGGAGTGCTCTCTAAGTGAAATGCTTTCCCCCTCAGTATCTCATGTAGCTGACTCATTTTCCTTCTTCAGGTTTCAGTTTAACTCTCACTTCCTAGGAAGGCCTTCACTGAGAATTTGTCAAATGTGTTCTATGCAAGTTATTCCTTATTTGATTACATGGTTGATTTCATTCAAAGCATTTGTCATTATCTGAAATTATCTTTTTTCTTTTCTTACTAGTGGTTATGGTCTGTTTATACTAGATATCTGTAAGTTTCCAGGCTGTCTTGTTTATTATTGTGTTCCCAGAACCTAGTCCAGTGCCTGATATTTATTATTGTTAGAATAATAAATGAATGAGACAAAAGAGACAACTGAATTGCTGGACATTTCAAGGGAAATTGCCATAACCAATCCCACTTTGCAAACTCTTCCCTCTCTTCTTTCCTTCCTCCTCATATCCAACCACTTTTCTCCCCAGCCCCCAAATCTCTCTCAATTTCTCTCTGGCTTGAAATATCCAAAGCTTCAGTATTGCACTTTGTTACCCACAGAGAGTAGCATAAATCTTGTTTTCTGCTCTTAGCTCTTGACTGAGAAATTGGGTGACCTGGATAGTTCTGGTTCACTGGCTTCCTCAGTTTCCCTTTCAGCATAGTGAGCATATTTTCTATTTTGTAAAGACCTTTTAACATGTTTAGCTCAGTGGTGTTTTCCTGTTGTAGGGTATTATTAGCGTGTGACAGAAAGTGCTGAGCGAGTGAAGGAAAGTGCCATGGTTGGCAGCACTATTAATAGCAATTTGGGGAACTGAGACCCACAGGAGTGAGGCTCAAGTCCAACCTGAGAAGATGTCTGCACTTGCCAGAAATGATGAGCTTTCTGGTAGCACTGCCCTGCAAACAATATTTACTGATTAACCAAACTGCACTTAACAAGACTAATTAAAATAAAATAAAATAAATGAACAAACAAAATACTTTATCTGTTAAATTGCTTTATGCTAAATTTATTGTACTAAATTTTCATTTTGTTCTATTTTTTGTGAAATTTAGTATATACTTTTATTTAAATAAAGGAATTAATTTGCAAATGTGTAATTTTCACTCATATTTTCCCATACACATATACTACATGAGATAATTATTTTTTGCATATGATGATATATGAAATGAAAATCAAGAACTGAGAGGAGAATGCCTATCTATTATGGCAGCTCTGAAATTTGGGAACTGAGAGAGTAAATAAGAAAATAGCTTTTATTTTTTTAAAAATGAAACTCTATCTCCCAAAGTGTTAAAAAGAAAACAAACAAAGAAAAAAACTGGCTTATATAACAGACTTTACTTATATATAGCAGAGTTTATTAATCAATTATCAATAATCAAAATTGAGGATATGTATACAATTGCATATCTACAATTTTGAAATTCAGTGGTCTGAAAACAGAAAGAGTTTTTGTCTTTGTGACCAACTTAATTGGCAGCAAAATCTGACCTGAGTTGATGCAAGGCTGTTAATAATCTTTATCTTACTGATTGTGCAAGTCATACTGCGGAAATATTAATGTGCTTGATTTTGGGGTGCTGCCCCACCTCCTGTTGGAAGCGTTATAAAAAATAGTATGTGCACTTTATTAAAAAGAATCTAATAAGTTTCAATTCAGTAACATATGCAATTCGGAGGTTTTCAGGTATGGGGTTTAAAACCTGTATCATAAATAAATGTTTGCGTTGGAAGGCACCTAAGAGATAATATATTCCGACCTCCTTGTTTTATGAATGAGGACTCAGAGTCCAGAGAAGTGCACTGACCTGCCAAAGGGCTCGCACTCGGTTAGTAGCAGAGATAGAAATAGACTCCAATTCCCAGGTGCTCAGTCTGGGCCTCCCTCTACTCACATCCCTTTAAGGAGCTGTTCCACTCGTCTGCGGTTTCTAAACAAATGAAATATACATGGGTATGTCCTCCCTTCAAGACACAGCGGTTTCCATGTGGAGGTAGATGCTAAAAAGTGCACAAATCTATTTTTTTAAAGAAACAATGTCTTTCTTCTCCTCCCAAATTGATAACTCTGACATTACTCCACTAGTCAGCACAAAGATTGTCATCCTCAAAATTTTCCCTAGTTTGTTAGGTGCTACTCCAATTGCTTAAAAGCAAAGTTCTTGGCTTCACATTCCAATTTAACTTCATCTTTTGACCAGTTTCTATTTAAAAAGCGTCTGATTGCATATTAGTTTTCAATCAGTCACCAGGAAATAACCGGGCTTCTCCTATGTGCCCAGGATTGTGAAAAAGGGGCTAACTCAGTGGTTCTCAACCAGCAGTGATTTTGCCCCTTGGGGAATTTTAGCAATGTCGGGGGACAGTTTTAGTTGTCACAACTGAGGGCATGCTTCTGGAACTGAGTGTGTAGGGGCCAGGGATGCCGCTAAACACCCTGCCATGCACAGGACAGCCCCCACGACAGGGATTATCTGGCTCCAAAAGCCAGCAGTGCTGACACTGAGAAACCTGGGACAAAATGTATACCATTATCCTTCTCTTCAAAGGCTGTGTACTCTATTTGGAAACCTGACTACTAACATTCATGAAATTTCGAAGAATAATTAGGTACAAACCTAAAGATATAGAATCAGAAGACTGAAGTTCAAGCTCTGCCCTGCCACATTTTATCCCCGTGACCTTTGAAAAATCAAGCGTTTATTTCACAGGGCTGCTGGTAGTACCAAATAGTGTTTATGAAAATACTTTGAGAATTGTAAAGCATTATATACTTATAAGGCAATAGTACTACTATTTTTTTTTTTAAATAACACTGCTTTTTACTAATTATAGGCAGACATGTTCCCAATTTATCAGCCTAGCACCGAACTTGGTGTCAGAGCATCCACTCCGATCTCAGTGAACACCACCATCCTCCACTGGTGACCCAAGCCCGGGAACCTCACATCATCCTCGATCCTTCTCTTTTTTTCACTCCCTAATCAGTCATTAAGTCCTGGAGAGTCTGCCTTTTTCTTTTTTAAGGGCGGTAAATGCCGGAATACAAATCTAGAATAATATTCCACCCAAGCCTTCCTTGAACCATAGGGTAATACCACAACTGTTTAATTAAGCTGCGTTGCCCTCCTCCTCTGATTCCAAATTCCCCTCCTACCTCTTGGGATTTCTTCCCTTAATTCTTTGGAGGAAATCTCTTCCTGGAGGCTCGGTAACAAATCCATTGTTTCCTAATACCTTACTACCTTTGTTTTCAGATATAAATAGACTCAAAACCAGGGGGACAGGAAGTCAGGATGTAAGTGAAGGCGTGTGAGGTCGTCAAAAAGCTCAGATGGTTTTACTTGGCTCAGATGGTTTTACTTGGCTGGAGTTCCCTCTAGTTCCTGAAGTTCCCAGACCGGACTCTTTAAGGACCTCAGGGACATTTTTCTGGGAAGCAGGAGCTAATCGGCCAGACTGGAAAGGACTGCCATGTATATCTATGAATTACTACTTTGTGTGGCACATTTTGCTTTATGCACATTTAGTGACATGAACTACTACTTATATAAAATGATTTACTAAGAACTGATTATTCACTCTGTAAAAAATGTTTCATTTGTGAAATCATTCCCAATAGTCTACTAAAGACTCTCCCAGTGCAATTAAAATATGTTCTGATTTACAAACAAATGTTCTAAAGGTACACCTCATCTGATGTGTCAAGTGATATGTATGGGGTGGAAGGGAAAGGACAAATGTGAAATCCTTGCACAGAATTATATAGATTAACATATTAGAAAAGAGGAGGAACAATGGCTTCTCTCCAAAGCTGGTACAACTCAGTTCATAGAACCAAAGTCACTTATTTAATCCATATCTTCTTTATGGCTTATAGCATACAAATCTATTCTTACTATGGTTTAATGTAGGTATAAATAAATGCAGTGAAATGATTAATTTTAATTTTCCCCCTAACTTTTTGATCTCTATAGTTGTATTAAACCTCAGCACACAGAAGTTGTTAACTGAAATGTTCTTCGCAAATTCCCAGTATTACTCAATGGAATATAAATGGTTATGATACAATCAAATCATTACCTGCTGGTTGTTAGCAAAGACTTCGATATTTTTGTTTTCCCTCTAGTACTCAGGTGGGTTGGGTTTTTCCTTAGTACATAGGATCATGCACACCCTGATTTCATCCCGACCATAGATCAAAAGAATATAGTTTTGCCTGGCTGTGGAAGTTGACTTGGCCATTAAGCTTACCATTGCCACAAAACAAGGTAGAAAACTAGATGGTCTTTCTCTTCCCAAGCCATATATTACATCTCTTTGATGTAACTTTCTCTATGAATGAACACCGAAAAATCTTCTGATGGTGGGGATGACTGAGGAGCAGGGAAAGCACACAAGCTAGCTAGATCTCATTTTACAAATTACAAGGAAATCTGAGCTTGCTTGTGTCCCATAAACTCTAACATGATATAAACTAAATCTTCCTGTTTGATCTTGATATCATTTCCTAAGGCTTCATATTTTACATTTACTAGCTTCATCTTTGAGGTTAATGCTTATGGGTGTGCACTGATAGCACTTAATATCAGAGGAATGTTTTCTAGGTTTATATGGAGGCTTATTCTCTAAAAACACATATCAGAGTGAAACCTTCCTCTTTAACCATTCCAATAGATTTCCCAGGAAAAACCTCCTTCTAATTAAAAAAAAAAAAAAAAAGACATCCCATGCTCTATTCTTTCTTCCATTGAGCTCCATCTAATGGCAATTCCATGCTTTTCAACTGGAGGAAAATTCATGGTCTCCAGGTAAAGGGAAAACTCATCCAAGGGTGTCAAGGGAGCTGAGCTTGGGCTTTTCTCAGTAACAATAGTTATCATTTGCTGCATCAGGATTTTACCAATTGGAGTGATTTCAGTTCTGGGCACAGAGAAAGTCAGAGAAAGAGAAAGCATCTGCTTCACTTAATCATATTGTGAAGAAGCAGATCCCTAATATATGGCTCTGAGCCAGATTTGCAGGGGTTAGTCCCATCCAGCTGTTCTAAATGCTAAGTCAGATAAGGAAATAGCAGTCTTGAGACTGAAGACTGCAGCAGCCTCTGTAGCAGTTCTCTCTACTGTCGCACTCTATACTACTGAGGCAATGGAAAATATGCAGACAATGTACGCAGCGTGGGCATGCACCCCAAGGTGGAAACAGCAAGAGCAAAGATACAATGCCTCACTGGTCACTGTGCCGCTCATAAGAGTGGAGAGACCTACAGTATCTGTTTCCAGGGCATCGTTCACTAGCAGCTAGATGCATACTCTGCTGAGTCACTAGCCTTGGCAAGATGTGTTGGCCAGATCCTAGTAGGCAGGTGATGGGAGAGAAAAAAATACTGCTCTTTAAACCAAACAGCAAGTCCTTTTCATAAGACTCACTTTTCATTTCAGTCCAGTGCCTTCCTTTCTGTGTTTCTTATATTTGAGTTTAGGCAGTATTGTAAGTATATTTATAATTGTCTTAATTGTAAATATATCAGAATCCAGGGAAGAGGAGAAGTTTCTTCGGCTCCTTCTTCCCTCCCACTTTCCCTCTGCTCGCCTACACACACAGACCCACTCACACACACCCTCCAACAGCTGTCTGGGGGAGTATTCATTGCTATAGCTTGGAGAAATCAAAGAATCCAAAAGCAGGAAAAGCGATAATACAGAAAAAATGAGCAGGGCCTTATCCAGTTGCCCCCCACACTGGTCCCATGTCTGTGATTAAAGACATCTGATTGTACATGGAACCATCCTTGCACTCAGCATGAACTCAGGCTGCCATATGAGGTGGGCTCCTCCAGGGAACTTTGCCAGCTCCGACCTAATGCCTTTACACCAACTTGCTTAATTGGAAAGATTTTCTATCTTATGAGTGAGCCAATAAATATTTCCGCTGCAAGGCTGTGAAAGGTGGGAATGATACATCCGGAAACAGCTGTTTGAGTTCCAGAACCCCCATCAGAGCAGCTGGAGGTTCCTTTATTGTCTCTTTGTTATCGAGATGAGGCTGCTCCCTATAGAGGATCCTGGCTTCTCAAAGGCATTGCATTTCAAGTGTCTTACTATATTTACCCATGACCAGTGGGATGGAAGTGGTTTGCTTTTCCCATTAAAGGTGGATGGTTATTACAATGTCACGCCTTGAACATAAAAGATAATCTAAGGTCTGGGCCGACTTTGAAAGAGAGACAGAAAATGCAGGAATATATCTCCATTTCAATTCATTTGAAATGGTCCCTCTCCCCAAACCAAATGCTCCTTTGATATCTCCTCTGCTGGTTGTTTTGGCTTTTGGCCATGATCTCTTTGCTAATAAGGAAACGCCCTGGACTGTCTTCTCTTAATAGACTGGCAGTGTCTGTGAGGAAACTGGGAATTGGAGAAATAGAAAATGCCTTCTGTGTCCTCCTATAATGATGACATTGTCTCTCCTGGAAGGGGCAGATTGTTGCCCAGGAAGAGTTTCATAGCCTTGTGTGAATTGATCCCTCCCTTATAACTTCACTTCCTTACCCCTGGACAGAACACAGGCTCAGAAGGGACTCATTTGCCTGCATGCTGCCCTACCACAAACACCCACACTGTATCTTAGGTGTAATGGTGATAACAAGGTTCTATAATCCTCTTCCTTCCTTAAACAGGGGATGGTGTATTTCCTCAATTCTTCTCATTCATTCACCCACTGAAAAGATTTTGGATTGGTCTAGAAATAAAAAGCTCAGGATATGAAACGACAGCATTTAAGCCCTGTCGTTCCTCTGGCCCATAATGGCCACACTTCCGATAGAGTTTGGGATTACCTTTGCTGTGTTGGTCAGAATTTCATTCAGTCGCAAGTAGCAAAACTGTCCCAAGGATGGCTTAAATTCACAAGATTTATTTCCCTGAAACCCTCAGTTTATGTCTTATTGTTCACAAAGGTGTCATTTTGCCACTCCTATCTCTAAGGAGTCTAGGAAGTTTTAGGTGGGCACAGTGTTACCTTGAACAAAATTAATAAGGAAGCAGAGGGATTAGATTTGGGGTAGGCAATTAGCAGTGACTGATATACTCTATGCCTGGCACATAGTAAGTTATGCATATTTATTGAATGAGGCCCTAAAATGTTAAGACAAGGCATGGTCAAAATAGGAAGACTTATCCTAAAATAAGCCCTCTTCAGGTGTCACTCATATGACTGAGGCAAGCACCCCTGAGAAAATTTCCTGGATGTGGAGACAAGAACAAAGGGCAAGGGCAAAGAACTGATTTGATTCTTTTTCTCTATGAAAGAGAGAGTGAGTGAGAGAGAAAGAGAGGGAGAAAGAGAGATAGAGAAAGAAAGAATGCAGAATAAGGCCCTTAGCCTGCTTCTAGCCATCCTTATAGTAGTGTTGTAGCTCTCAGAGTTGCAAGGACCTTGATGTCAGCTCATGCCTCAACAATTTTTATGAATTCCAAAGACTATGGCATCATGTTACAGATCTGAGGCTATTTCTGTTCCTTTATAGGAAATCATCCAAAAGAAGGGTGTATTATGTATTATTATCTTGGGATGGTCTTTATTATTTAACACCTTGATCATGGATGAGTTTGCATAAAACAGAGCTGTCCAGTGGCATCTTTGACTTCAGTGGAACATTGACAATTTAATTCAGCAAGAATTCACAGAGCACCAATTATCTTCCAAGGACGCTACAAGGCCCGGGGAATACAAAGAGGAACCATAGACTATTTCTTTCCTCAAGGAGTTTATAATCCAGTGATGAGAGATATTTCTGATATGGTGAAGGTAAATGCCATTATAAAAAGGCAAACATGATGCTGAAGGATACTTGGGAAGAATGGAACTAAGTCAATCTAGAGAAGGGATTAAAGATTAGAGCCTTGGTGATGCTAGGACTTTATCAAGTAGATAGAGGTGACCAAAAATTCTCAGTTAACATTTGAGTTATATTAAAATAATTATACTAGCACAAGCCAAGAAAAAAACTAAGCCGAGGATGAAAGCGGTTAGTGTTAAGGAGAATATAAGTTTGAATTAGAAACAAAATCAAACTTTTGGAGAAGATTGTTAAAAGTCCTTTTGGTTATAATCAACAGCCACATCTCTGCCACAGTCTTCAGGAATGTGAAAAGGCCTGGTAGATATTTTGCCAACTGATACAACTTTTCCCAAGACTAAAGGTATAAACTCTTTCCCCCTGACCTTCCTCTTCCTTTGATAGAGAAATCAGAAGTCAAAGGCAATTTGTAGACTGGGAATTTGCCACTTGGCTCCTAACCAAGGATTCTCAGATTATGGTGCTGTGTAAATGATTTCAAAATATTTGAATGGGTATTTTAAAAATTAAAGCAGTCACCTAGCTGTTTTTGTGTAGTAATGCAAAATACCCAGATGTTTATAAAATTCAAATGCAAAAAGTCATAAAGGAATTACCTAAAAAAGCATTGTGACAAAAATCCTTGGATTGAAAGTTTGTCCATGCTGGGAGGAAGCATCTCCTTCACTGACTGCCTGAGAAATAAGCCTTGTCCACCTCCCACCTCCACTCTCACCCGTTTTGCCCAAGTACCATCAGGCGAACAGAAGAGAACTGAGCTCAGAAGTCACATGGAGGTTGTCACACAGGACACAAATACCCAAACTGAAGTCAATCAAAGCAAGATATATGGTTGTAGATGACTGACGAAATTGGGCCTTAAAATGGTGCCCTTGACAAGCTGCTTTGGCGCTTGGCGTACACCAGTCAGATATGTAATTCTTTCCTAGGCACTCTATGACTAGGAGTTGCTTCAAAGACTTTGCTGTTTTCTAAACCTCCATTAGCTTGGATGCCTCAAGACTTTTGGTTTTTATTTTTCAATGCTACGGTGTGTGTTTCAAATGATAGCAGCATCAGAATCCAGCTTGTCTTTTCCTTGAGCAATTGTGCTTACTGTGTTTCACAGCCTATTTGCTGCAGTGGTACTTTGTTTCAGTTCTGGTTGCAACCAAGCATGACAATGTAGCCTATTGTATTGTATTGTACATTTTATTTTTATTTTATTTTATTTTTCTTCTTGCTTTGCTCCTGCCTTGTCAAGGGACGTTTTCACACGAGCAGGATTGATGGTTGTTCTCCAGTGAGAGTAGCTCACGTTCTCCTCTGGGAATGTAGAAATAGAGCATCCTCAGTATCTCTCAAAATCGGTCAGGCATTTGTAGGTAACCGGCGCCAAACTGCCATCAGACAATTCAGAGGAAAGGGCCCCAGAATAGAATGGGTTGAAATTGTACGCCTGACTTTTAACTGGAATCACCGAAACATCCTGCTCTTCTTTAACTTGGTGCTTTATTAGAAACGAATCCGTCTGAAGCTTGACAGATTCAGGACAGCAGCCTCCCTGGTCACTCAGCAACTCCTTGGGTGAAGGACCTTGCTGTGTGGCCACTGATGAGCTGGAGCAGGTCAGCACCTGAAGACCCCTGACTGTTCCCAGAGGCCAAGGAGTAATCACTGACCGAGAGTGGGAATCCTTCACAGCAGCCTTTTATCTTAAGAGGCTTTTTTTTGTGTGTGCTTCTTCAGTTGTATTTTATGAGAATAAAGTATTGCTTTTTTTGGAATGTGTAGAAAACTTCCTGAAACACCCATTTCCTTGTTTGTTAAAATTAGGAAACAGGAGTATATGAAAAAATAGAAATCTTCCTCAAATGGGTGATTTTAAGATTTACATATCTCAAAAATAATTGAATTTTAGTCAATGTCTTTAGAAATCTATGAATTCCAGGGCATTCAAAAGTTTGCTTGCTACAGAGGAGATTTCTTAAATAGAAACATTTTGCATGATATTTTCTTGTTTATGTATGAGAATCAGATATAGAGCAAATCAAAGAAAAATCAGAGCCGATTAGCAGATTGCATGTAGTAGGTTGATAATTCTTTCTCAAGTTAATTGTTTATTTAAGTGAGGATGTTATGTTTATGAGGCATTAGCAAACAAAATATATTTGCAAGGTACATAAATTTATTGAGGCATACTACATTCCAGGCACTGGACTAATTTTATATATACATTATTTCATAGACTTCTTACAACTTGAGATGTTGTATTATTAGATTCTCTGTTTTACAGATAAAAGAAACGAGGACTCTAGGGCTATTACCTCCCTTGCTGCCACTGAAAACACTCTTAAACTTGTGGTCTCCAGGCTTCTGTTTAGTGCCTTATTTATACATCTTTCAGGCTCTGTTTTTGTCTACTAGCTGTATCTATCTCTAAGTTAAACTCCCTGAGAAAAAGAGGATCTGACTGTCTGTAATCTGCATTAAGTGCCCAGTGAACATAATCATTGTTCATTGTTTTGCCTCTAGTCGTGTCCTAAGCCGCTGGCTCAAGAGCCAGCCTTTGGTCTAAAGAACTGTGCTCACCATTACGCTTTTCTGTGGTACTAAGCCTGGCAATGCATGCATAAGGGATCATTTTATTCAAACAGGGTCAGTGGATATGACTACCCTTAGTGTTCATTTCGAAAACTGGCCTATTGCAATACCCTTACATAAGGACTGTGTCAAAAAGGACATTTGATCCTTAATGAAAAGATATGTTTAATCAACATTTTCACACGTGGAGCCCACATGACAAATCACCCTATGTATTCTTCTCCACTTTTCATGTTTCCAAAACTCCTTTTTCCTAGATAATTGGAAGAAAGGGAAGCTTTGAGTAAGTGCTCACTCTGATTTGGCAGATTTTTATTCTTGCCATGTTCCTGCTGGGCTTTCCTGAACAGAAAGTCTTGCAATTAGAATCCAAATGAACAATGAGACATTCTCCCACCTCATTGCAAAGTCTCTTACATATGGAGCAGCTCACAAATGATTTGTAAAGTGTTTTTCATTTGTAATTCTATAAACTGCTTTCTTCTCAAAAGAATTTGAAACAAAGAAAGGTTACTTTCAATTCTATGTTTTATAAATATCTTCAGGGATACTTAATCTTAAATTACATATAGTCATTCATTCATCACATAACTCTCATATTTTCTCAACTTAGTATGTTTCAGACAGTGTAGGATTATCAATTTTGTGTGGATAGTCTAATTTCCAAAGCAGAATTAAGCCAGAATCCCCAAATCATTTCATTGTAGATTTACAATGTAGGCATACTTTCATATAAGAGTGCTCAGGGAAAGGAATGTGATTTCAATATCAAAAGATGACTACACACAAGAACAATTGTTTTAGGATCCAGTCTCCATTATCTATGGAAATGAGAACTCCTGGTTTGTGCACACACACATCTAATTCAGATTATTAAAAAACTGAGTTCCAGAGGCAAAGGAAAGTCACTAGATCCTGTGTTAATCTCAGAATGTGCCTTAAAAACCATCCCATTCTCTTAATTTTAGCTCTATAGCCACTAAACAAATCACTGGTCATTTTTCCAAATAGTTTTTCTAATGGTGAAGACAATTTTCAAGCCAGTTGACACAAGTTTTAAGTCTTCTTGACAGTGATATTTCTCATTATAAGGAGATAACTGGCATTCTAGTGTACAAATTCATATTTCTTGGGTATGATTTGCTTATCCCAAGATGTGCTTAAACTTGTAGGAAAGTAATTTTCCTAGCCTACAGGTCTTCTGTGGCCAGAGATGAGACCATCAAGAGTGATGTGGAGGTTCCTTCCATGTCTCTCTGAGATGCTGAGCTTATGTGCTACAGCATGTAGTAAATGCGAATGACAATAGTCAGACTCTCATTCTGAAAGCATCTGGTATGCGCGTTTATCCACCCCAGGCCCAGACAGAGCAGATCTAGGAGAAAAGATCTGGGCTGCGGCACTCTGCTGTGAAAAAAAAGATAGGTCAAACATTCAACCCCTTCATGGGGCAGGTAAGGAGCCTGTGTTAGACCTGCAGAGCAGTTGATGAGAGTGGGAAGTGAGAAAGGGTAGAGGGGATGGCTTGGATTTGGGAAAAGAGTGTTTCATTTTCAAAAGCCAAAGCGCAGGAACACCCCACCTTTCCCTTAATCTAGCCCTGTCTGTAGTTGCTAGATAACTGATTTAATTAGGTAGATTGGATGAGCTCTGCTAAAAAAAAAAAAAAAAAGATAGTAGCCTCATCCAAAATCAATTCCAAATCTTTTATCTGTAAGTCTAGATCCCAAAGGCATGTTTCCTGTTCCCAGGCTGCTCATTCACTGTGTCATAAGTCTGCCCTGCCCATTACCTACCAGAAAAGATGTTTCTCAATGTGTTTTCTATCTTGAGCTATGACCATCTTTATTAACTCCACTCTGGGTGTGCTCTATGATATTGAGGCCCTACATTCTCTGCCTTTAGCCCTGATTAATTTCTCTCCAGCTCAAATTATTTACTTGACATATATCAACTAGCTACTGAGATACTAAGGTTCATTTCACCCTTCAGATAAGCTTATCTTCCTCACCTACAATTCCAATTTAGCACCTGGGCCTAATCTCATTATTTATCTGTCTTTAATAACAGAGTCCATCTATCCTCATTTTAAAATCTCTCTCTTTTATTTACTAAGTATATGAAACAGAATCTTTCTCTTTTTTTGAAAGTATACATTTCCATTTGGTGATCCCACTAAGTTTTCCTTTCCTCTCTATAAAACTTAGCTCATCTGCATAACAGAGGGTCTCAATGAGTAAGCAATCCCATGTTATTAGTGTCACTCTTTGCCTCAGGTTCTGCTTGGTGACTCACCCCTTGGGAAATTCCAGGATGTCATTTTCTAGAATCTTAAACCATCACTGTTTTATGACAGCAAAACTATTTTACACTGACTTTTTTTTTCTCACTTTATTTTGTATATTTAATAATGGAAAATATAAACATTTAAAAACTAAAAAAACACAGTTGAATAAAAACACACATTTCTCAATTAAATGTACTGGATACATATACATTTTTTCTGAATCACACAATGTGTTACACAATATATTTGGTTCATAGTAATGCAGTCAATCAGTATTTATCCTTTTGTGTCTGACTTGCTGTGCTCAACATAATGTCCTCCAGGTTCATCCATGTTGTCATATGCTTTACGAATTCATTTCTTCTTATAGCTGCAGAATATTCCATCATGTGAATAGACCACAATTGCTTATCCATTCATCTATTGATGGACACCTGGGTTGTTTCCAACTTTTGGCGATCGTGAATAATGTTGCTATGAACATTGGTGTGCATATATCTGTTCATGTCACTGCTCTCATACACTAACTATGAACACAACAGATTTAGTTTCCACCAAGAGAAAGTAACTGACAAATTCAAAGTATCAATTACCCCATAGGATTCATAGCAAAAGGAGCCCAAAGTCTCTCTTTTAAAAGTAACATTCTTGTTCCACAAAATGTACAATGTGCTTCAATAGGTTCTTTTCTAAATTATTTGTAGCACATAAACTGTAGCTTAGAGAATTTAGACAATTAAAATCATCATACCATGATTCAGGAAAATTAAGAAGTTATTTTAGAATAGATCTAATCTGTAGATTAGTTCTCTGGCAAAGCGCTACTGTTTAACAGTGATGGTGTCATTTAGACATTCCAAATCATTATGTGAATAGAACTTTAATTCACCATAATCATACTTGAGATGTTGTTTTCTGTTGGAAAATTTATTTCTATGATTTCTTACATTTTTACAACTTTTTTGAAGAAATAACATTCTTTATTGGATAGATTTTCTCTTTAAGAAGATTAGAGGATCCGTATTTGATGAGTCAACATAGCCAGAAGGCCAGTGAGAAATGATTCTGTGTTCATCAGTATCAGCTGTTACAAGTATTCATGTCAAAGAGTAGCCCTGAGCATTTATACAGACACAACATTAATCAAAGGAAGTGTTTAGCATGCAAATGATTAAGGTATTACTTCTAATAATAAATTATAGAAAAAGTTTTCTGATTTCTGTTTCAATAAATTGTAGCTACTTGACAATAAGGCAGGTTAGTTTAGTGAAATAGGGAAGGCAGCTCGGACCTGGCAGACCACATGGCTGTGAAATCCTGTCTGGAGACCTCCTAAGCAGAAGGCTGCCAGAAAGTTCCTGCAAGACCCTGGCCATGAGATGTTTTTTGGAACTCTTTCTGGGGTCAAAGAGAAGCCCTGGATAACACCAAACAAGCCTCCTCATGGGCCCCTGAGAGCTAACAGGTGGGGATCAGAAGGCAACCAATCAGAATAGCAAACAGTTGGGGATCCTCCCCAACATTATGAAGAGGGAGGAGTAAGGTTTTAAAAGGCCTAACCTGGGGCCCCCACGTATGCAACTCATCCTGTAGCATGTCTGGAATCCATATATAGGACTGAGTACTCTTTTCATGTTTCTTAATAAACTCTTTACTCCCTTGCCTACCCTATGGCATGTCATTAGATTCTTTTATGTGACATAAACCTAGAACCTAAAAGCCCAGAATACAGAGTCTTTGCCAACATATTTGGTGAGCCAGCCAGGAGACAAAGAAGCAAGTAATGCTCCCCAACCCCTGCTGAGGATGGTGAGTTTTGTTGTTTTTAAGATTTATTTATTTATTTGTTTCTTCCTTCACCTCATTGTTTTGCATTCCCTGTCTGTTCTCTGTGTTCTTCTGTGTCTCCTTGTCTTCTCTTTAGGTGGCAGTGGGAACTGATTCTGCAACCTTCTGGAGTAGAAGAGAGGTGCTCAATCTCTTGTGCCACCTCACCTCCCTGGTCTGCTACATCTCTTCTCGTCTCTCCTCTGTGTCTCTTTTTGTTGCATCATTTTGCTGCACCAGCTCTCCGCCTGGGCCAACACTCCTGTGTGGGCCAGCCTTCCTGAGTGGGTCAGCATTCCTGCATGGGCCAGCACTCCACATGGGCCAGCACTCCACATGTTCCAACTCTCTGCTCGGGCCAGCTCACTGCATGAGCCAGCTTGCCTTTTACCAGGAGGCCCCAGGAATCGAACACTAGACCTCCTATATGGTAGACAGGAGCCCAATCACTTGAGCCATATCCATTTCCCATGAGTCTTTAATTAAAGTCTATCTGTGCCCTCTTTTGTTTTTCATTAGTGAGGCCCCTGAGAATCTCACCCTGGACCATGCCTGGAGGTTTGTTTCTTTCTCAGCCCCCAGGAGGCCCTGAAGTTCCTCTTAATCCATTACTTCTATTACCTGTGGGGCCCCCAAGGCTGTTTGTCTGTAAGCTGCAGAACAGTCAGCCTTTGACTTTTTAACATGCCTCTTAATGTCTGGTTTAACTGCAAACTCGGTCCCTGGTAGTGGTCTCTCTCATGGCCAACCTTTCTAAGACCCATAAGAGTAGGCAGAAAAAGGTTTCAAACCAGCTCCTTTTCTAGGAAGAATAATATGATTTGGTAGCTTTTGTACAGAACCTAGGTCTGGACATCTCACAAGACCTAGTTCACACCAGGGATGCCCAGGTGCATGGTCTCTGCGATTTCTGTGATGCTGGGAACCAGAAAAGCAACTTCAAATGTCCCCCAAGGCTTGGGCAGCTTGGGCACTTCAGTTTGGAGGCTCAAAGTTCTTTCAGGCCGGGATCTGGGGTGCCAGATTGGCTGACAAACTTTTTTCCATTTCCCCCTAGAACAATGAGTGTCTTCTCTAGATGGTCTAAAAAGGAAAAGGCTAATCTTTTCCTGCCACACCACATGGCCACAGTACAGCCAGGAGTGGGCTCTGTATGGGACCCTGAATTCCAGTTAAACCTGTGCAAGAGAGAAGCAGGGGACAGGCAGATCTGAGGGTCAGAGACGATGTGGTCATGTCTCCTTAAAGAAATGAGGAAATGTACTACCAAACCAGCCAATTATAAGCTCAGGGAAATTACTCAAAGACAGAACCTAGAGATCCAGCCTGTTTGCCTCAGAAATCCATAGGAAGCTACAGAAGCTTTCCCTGGACCCACAAACTTCCATTAACTCCCTTTTAGAAACAGCCTTCTCAGTTTTCAACTATCAAGATCATGCTGCCAAGATGGAGAAGGTAAGGAGCAATGGGTACAGGGTCCAGGAAAGACTCATCTTTTGAAACATGGGAGGCAATTACTCGGTCCTAGCCTTCATTCTGGACCTCTGCAGCCTTGGTTGTGCCTAAGAAGGAGAGCGAATGGGGAATCAAGATCTTGGCCATTTACTAAACTTCTACCTTGTAGAATAAGGAACCTCCCCATATGGCATCAATTAAAATTAAAAGGTTACTGGAAAATGGCTTCTTTCAGGTCTTTCCCCATGCTAAGTGTGTAAAATTCTCTCTTCTGTTCTAATCTGTTCTTAACTTGATGTTAAAATCTGTTTTTAACTTTGTCAGTCTACTCATGCCTAAGAACTGGTAAATCAGATTTGGGGTTCACCTGTTACAAATTGGATAATGGTGAAAGGTAACCTAAAAATGAGTCTTTCAATGTCAATACTATCTTGCAATTGAATTTCATGTATAAAAGAAATCACATGGAATTATTTGAACTGCTGGAAAAGTGGGAAAACTTAGCAACGTTGTTACTAATAAAATTGTTTTAGTTGATTAGCTAATAAAAGTGCCCAAATCATTCTGAAGTAAAAACTTACTAGAAACTGTAACTAAGAGTTAAGATTATTATACAGATGCCATTTTTATAAGACAGCAAAAGCTGAAATTCCTATAACTAGGTGGATTTAGCCTAGACCTACTATTGTGATGGCAATCTTGGACTAATTTTCCTTTTTCTATGGTTTCTTCAGGTCTAACCTCACCCTTGTGTATACTTCTATAGTAATGGTAATTCTAAACTGAGTTTGCCTTTGCTTACAATTATTTCAGGACTGACCTCACCCTTGGTTTGTACTTGCTCACCATTGTGATGGTAAATACTCTATTCTCCCATTTGTAGCATGGCAACTTCTTCCCCCTATGGCTCAGGGAAATTGGATACAAATTTGCTCAGGCAAATTTGAGACACCCCTCTCTCCCATTCTTCCACTGGTGTTGATGGCCCCACTTTCTCTCATGACTCCAGGTGTGGACTCCAATTTACCTACACTTGACAAGGGTCCAGAGTGAACCCACGACCATTTTAGGAAATAGCTGCATGGTGAGAATCCTTGGCCCTCCTGGTTGAGCGTCCACTCTTCTAGTCCTGTGGCCACCAGAGTCTTGCTATCTCTGAGGATTGGGGAGTGGGAGGATTTCCCACCTTGAGCATCAAGAATTCTGAAAGCAGCAGGTCAAGAAAAAAACAGTTTTCCTTGAGACTACAGTGACCTCAGTGAGTGTATACTGGAATTTGTGTTGCTCATCTAAGGTCTGTCAAAGTAAAAGTGGACAATAAGCAGAGCTCTGAAGTAAAGGAAAATGTTGTAAATTGTATTTTAAAGCATTGAAAGCAATTTGGTTATAAGCCAATAATTAAAGAACGAAATTCTTGTGCAAATCTACATGGTCACAGTACAGATTAATTATAAAAAGCCTTCAAAGTGATCTTTTAAATGTTATTTTATGTTTAAACTTATTTTGTAAGAGAATGAAAGTTATAAGTAACTATCTAACTCTCTATTTGTATCTGTCTATTTGCTTCAGTGTATATTTTCATACCTTGGGGTGAAATGTAAGTTTATCTTAAAACTTTTATCTACTATGCCAAGAAATTAAGAATCATAGTTTGTCCTGTAATTCCCCAATTTAAACTTCTTAACAGCCTTAAAATAAGGGTGGTTAATAATCCTATTATTAAATTTCAGTAAGTAAAGCACAAAGTCCTTGAAAACTATAGAAAGATATTTAAACTTAATTCATTTTTTTCTAAATAATTAATGAATTTGTTTATAAGATCAAGGACTAGTTCTCTTGAGTACTGCCTTTATTTTGCTTGCCATATGCTTGTCTTGTTGTTGCCTGTACTGTCTTTGTGAGTTTATGTCCAGGGCAGTGCCTCTTTCCAAACCTCTCCTAGCTGTCCTAAGTATAGTCACTGCTGTGGGAACAGGGGCTGGCAGTTTATACCCAAACCCAGCAGGTCTACCACAATCTCTCCCTAGAGTTAACCAGCAGCATAAAAGAACTCAAGGAAGAATGCAGTTTCCCATCAACTTTGGGAGGATGCAGCCTCTGAACGCACCTGGCCTTTCTCATTCTCATGGTCCAGTATGTCATGGTTGCCCGCCCCCCCTTTTTTTTGGAAAAAAAAAAACAAAAAAAACAAA
>JAQZBX010027109.1:0-28555 GCA_029593785.1 Cabassous unicinctus
TTTCTGTCCTCATTTTGCTGTGATTTGGACTCTGCTCTCTGTGCTCTCAGACAAACCATTTGTTGTCATGGAGGCTGACAAAGAAAACTTTTGTGGATTGAGTGGCTGGGTGTTCCAGGCCCATTTATTTTAGAACTCTCATTGTGACTTGGTGAATTTCCAGTAAACATAGCACCATTCATTTGATTCAACCTAATGGAATTGTTTTTTCCTGAAGAAGGATAAACACAGCAAAAAACCATGACATTTTTAACTACTCCTTTGAAAAATTTGTCTGTTCTTGTATGGTTTCTCCTTGGATCTGTTAGCAATTAGCATGGTCACTGAATAGTAAAAGGGATACCATTAAATCCAGTGGTAATTTTCACTATTCTTTCCTTCATTTCATCAAAGGGAATATATTCAATATTAGGGTTGGGAGGACTTAAGGAGCTGAAGGTCTGAAATAATCCATAACTTTTTTGAAAAATTTAAAAAGCATTTAAACTGGGACCGCTGAAACATTGTTTCTCCAATCTTTGCTATGGAGAAACTGATTCAGGACACGATGAAAATTTTTCCCACTCTTCTCAAAATCCCAACGCCTGATATGTAGATGTCTGACAAGATGCAGAGCCTGCCTGGGAGGGGGCTGCAGACCTACAATCCATTTCCAGGAGAGTGGGCAGAAGGGCTGTGTCACCTCCAAAACTTCCCCTGCTCCACTATCTCAGTCCAGAGGCCAGTGGTGGACACCAAGTCCAGAGGGGGAAGGATGGAGCTGCCCACAGATTTCCCTGCCCCAGAGGCTATAATAAGTTTTTTTAAGTCATGAAGTGTGACTTATCCAACTTCCATTGTTTTTCAAGTTGTTTTTGGCTATTGGGGGCCCCTTATCCTTCCAAATAAATTTGTTAATTAGCTTTTCCATTTCTTCAAAGTAGGTTGTTGGAATGTTAATTGGGATTGCATTGAATATGTAAATCATTTTGGGTAGTGTATTAGTCAGCAAAAGGGGTGCTGATGCAAAGTATTAAAAGTCTGTTGGCTTTTATAAAGGGTATTTATTTGGGGTAGAAGCTTACAATTATCAAGCCCTAAAGAGTCTAACTCATGGTACCATAAGAGGTAATTTCTCACCCAAAATCTGTTGCTAAGAGTTGAAGCAAGATGTTGGGCAATGTCTGTGATGGTTCAGCCTTCTTTCTTCCTCTTAAGGCTCCATGGTCCCAGCTTCTTCTAATCTCAGCTGTAGGCTGGCATAAGGCTCATAAATACCCATGGGGTGGGGGCGGGGCTTGTTTCTTTTTGGGATCAGCTGCTCTGGTCTTTTCACATGGTCAGCTTTAGACAATCAGGCAAATGGCTTGGCTCTCTCCCAGTGGCTTCAGCATCAAAAACTCAACTCTCTGTGTTCTCTTTCTGCCTGTGATTACTTCCATGTGAGAGCCTGTTTTATCCCCAACAAAGAGGTAGGGAATCAACCCTGCATGTCCTAATGATGTGGTCAAATAAAAGCCCTAATCTTGATTTAATAAAGTAAAAGAGAATTCTCTGAATCTAATACAAACTAATATGCCCAAAGGAACAGACCAGTTTACAATGTATTTTCTTTTTGGAATTCATAAGTAATATCAAACTGCTACAGGTAGAATTGATATATTAACTGTATTTAGTCTTCCAATCAATGTGCATGGGATGTTCTTACATTTATTTAGATCTTGTTTAATTTCTTTTAGTAGTTTTCCATATATAAGTCCTTTACATCATTGGTTAAATTTATTCCTAGATAATTGATTCTTTTAGTTGTTATTGTAAATGGAAATAATTTATTGATTTTTCCTCCAATTACTCATTATTACTGTATAGAAACAGTACTGATTTTTGCAATTTGATCTTGTTCCCCACCACTTTATTGAATTAATTTATTGGCCCTAGTAGCTTTGATATGGTTTTATGGTACTTCCTATACATAATATCATGTCATCTGCAAGCACAATGTTGAAGACAGTGATGAGAGTGGGCATCTCTGTCTGCTCCAGATTTTAGAGTGAAAGCCTTCAGTCTTTCACTATTAAGTATGGTGTTAACAGTTGGTTTTTCACATATGCCCTTTACCATGCCAAGGAAGATTCCATCTATTTCTATTTTGTAAGTATTTTTATCAAAGAGAATGCTGGATTTTGTCAAATACTTTTACTGCATCAGTTGAGAAAATCCTGTGATTTTTTCCCCCCTTCATTTTGTTAATGTGATGCATTACATTAATTGATTTTTAAAATGTTGAACCACTCTTGCAAACTTGGGATAAATCTCACATGATCATGGTGTATAATTAATTTAATGTGCTGTTAGATTCATTTGCAAGTATTTTTTTAAGAAATTTTTTGCATCTGTATTCATGAGGAATATTGATCTGTAGTTTCTTTTCTTATAGACTGTTTATCTGAATTTGAAAGGGTCATGTTCCAGTCATAAAATGAGTTAGGTAATGTTCCCACCCCTTCATATTTGTGTAAGAGTTTGATCAGTATTGGTACTAATTCATCTTGGAATGTTTGATAGAATTCCCCTATGAAACTATCTGGTCCTGGGCTTTGTTGAGAAGTATTTTATGATTGATTTAATCTCTTTACTTGCAATTGGTTTGTTGAGTTCCTGTGTTTCCTGTAGAGTCAATGTAGGTTGTGCATTTCTAGGAGTTTGTATATATCATCTAGGTTGTCTAATTTATTGGCATACAGTTGTTCACAGTATCCTCTTATGATCCTTTTTTTTCTGTGGGGTCAGTAATAATGTCCCCTCCCATTTTTTATTTTATTTATTTACATGTTCTCTTTTCTGTATGTCAAGCCAGCTAAAGGATTATTAAGTTTATTAATCTTTTCAAAGAATCAACTTTAGGTTTTGGCAATGCTCTGAATCAAAGAATAAAATGTACTTTTGTTCTCTATTTCAATTATTCTGTTCTAAAATTTGTTATTTCTTTCTTTATGCTTGCTTTGGGTTTAGTTTCTTGTTCTTTTTCTATTCCTCCATGTTTGCAGTTAGGCCTTTGATTTTACCTCTATCTTCCTTATTAATGTAAGCACTTAAAAATTTCCCTCTCAGCACTGCCTTTACTGTATTATATTTTGAATTTTCTTAATCAGGATATATGACTTTTTCTTGGTCATTTGTATTCTCTTATACGAATTAAAGAGTAGAGTTGTATATTGAGACTACATTACTTTTGGGTTTTTCATTTACCCTTTTAGTAACTTTACTAAAGATCCTCAGTTCTTCACACTACCCAATCCACTCTCTCCTGTCTATTCCTTTCAACCTAAAGAACCCTCTCAAGCAATTCTTGGAGGGCAGGTCTTTTGCTGATGAAATCATTAAGTTGCTGATTACTGTGAATGTTTTAAAATCTCCACTTTTGAAAGATAGTTTTGCTGGATAAAGAATTTTTTACTGTTACCATTTCTCCTTCTGTATCTTAAATATATCATACCAGTACTTTTGTCCCTTGATGATTTCTGATGACAAATCAGCACTTTGTCTTATTAAAAATCCTTTATATGTGATGAATCACTTTCCTGTTGCTGTTTTCAGAAAGCTTTCTTTATCTTTGTCATTTGACACTCATTATGTATCTAGAGTAGGTCTATTAGTGTTTATTCTGTTTAGAGTACGTTGTACTTCTTGGACTTGCATATTTTTGTGTTTCAAAGAGTTTGGGAATGTTTGGCCATTATTTTCTCATATATTCTTTCTGTCCCTTTTCCCTTGTCTTCTTCTTCTGGAGCACCCATAATGCTTATGTTATTATGCTTCATGATGTCTGTCACTCCAGTCCCTGAGACACTGTTCAAATTTTTCTATTTTTTTCTCTACTTGTTCTTCTGACTGTATGATTTCAATTTTCCTGTCTTATTGTTCAGGAAACTGATTCTTTTTTCTGCCTGTTCAAATCTGCTGTTATATACCTGTAGTGTATTTTAAAATTCCATTATTTTGCTTTTCATCCCCATAATTTCTTTTTTTAAATATATTTTTTTATTACAAAAGTTGTGAACTTACAAAACAATCATGCGCATGTGTAGAATTCACATACAACGACCTTTCACCAACACACCACACTGTTGTGGAATATTTGTTACAGATTATGGGATAATATCAAAAGATTATTACCACTAACTATGGTCCATAGCAGACATTTGACATATTTTTTCTATACCCCCTTGTATTAGTCAGTCAAAGGGGTGCTAATGTGAAATACCAAAAATGGGTTGGTCTTTATAAAGGGTATTTATTTGGGGTAGAAGTCCACAGTTACCAGGCCATAAAGTGTTAAGTTTCTTCTCTCACCACAGTCCATTGCCACGTGTTAGAGCAAGACAGCTGCTGGCGTTTGCCAGGGTTCAGTCTTCTGGGGTTCCTCTCTTCCCAGGGCTGTGTTTCTCTCTGGGCTTAGCTCCTGTTTCCTCCATAAGGTCAGCTGTAGACAATCCGGTGAACGGCTTGCTTCTCTTCTCCTGGGGCCTTCTTTCCAACATCAAAACTGCTTCTCAAAATACTGCTACTCAAACTGTTCTTTCCATACCTTTTATATTTGATTCCCCACCCACCAAAGGGTGGGGCTCAACACCCTACTGACGTGGCCCAGTCAACGCCCTAATCATAACCTAATCATGCCCAGATTAATAGATCAGTTTACAAACATGATCCAAATATATTTTTGGAATTCATAATTACATCAAACTGCCCACCGCTACACCCCTTATTATTAACAATGTACATCTTTGGCATTGATACAAGAATATTACAGTACTGTGGTTAACTATAGCCTATAGGTTACATTAATTGTATTTTTCCCATGCTTCTACACATTCTCACCACCCTACAATAGTGATATACATCCATTCTAGTTAACAGAAGGACATTCTTGCATTTTACTGTCAGTCACAGTTCTCATCCATCTCTGGGTTCACTGTGTTATTCAGTCCTTAGTTCATTCTCTAGCTTTTATCTAGTTGACATTTATATCCCTAGACTATTCTTTTCAGCCATAGTCCCATTTATAAACCAGTGGCTACTCAATATAATGTATTGCCATCCACTCTATCCATCTCCACACTTTTACAGTCAAGTTAATTAAAATGTCTACATACATTAAGCATCACTATTCCTTAAAAGCCCTCATTTTATCTCCTAATAACCTATACTGTAGGTAGTAACTCCTTTCATTATTTTTCATTTTTAGTTAATATTTAGTGAGACATGCAATATTTGTCCTTTTGTGTTTGGCTTACTTCAGTTAGCATAATGTCTTCAAGATTCATCCAAATCATCATATGTGTCCCAATTTCTTTTCTTCTTAGTGCAGCATAGTATTCCATCGCATGTATATACCACACTTTGTTTATCCATTTTTTGATTGATGGACACTTGGGTTGTTTCCATTTTGGCTATTTTGAATAATGCTGTTATGAACATCAGAGTGCAGATGTCTGTTTATGTCACAGTTTTCAGTTCTTCTGGATATATTTCTAGTAGAGGAAATGCTGGATCATGTGGTAATTCTATATCTTTCTTCCTGAGGAACTGCTATACTGTCTTCCACAGAGCGTACAATTTTACCATCCCACCAACAGTGAAAGAGCCTTCCTATTTCTTCACATCCTTTCCTGCATTTACTGTTTCCTGTTTTTTAAATAATGGTCATTCTAGGTGGTGTGAAATTATATCTTATTGTCATTTTGATTTTCATTTCCCTAATAGCTAGTGACATTAAACATTTTTTTCATGTGCTTTTTGGCCTCTTTGGAGAATTGCCTATTTAAGTCTTTGGCCGATTTTTAAATTGGATTGTTGCTTTTTATTGTTGACTTGACTTGTATGATCCCTTTATATAGAATGGAAATCAAACCCTTATTGGATATGTAGTTTCAAAATATTTTCTCCCATTAAGTGGTTTTCCTTTTCAACTTGTTGACAAACTCCTTTGAATCAGAAAAGTATTTTACATTCGGGGGTCCCATTTATCCATGTTTTCTTTCATTGTTCATGCTTTTGGTGTAAGGTTTAAGAATGCAAGACCTACCACCATGTCTTGAAGATGTTTTCCTACATTTTCTTCTAGAAACTTTATGGTTCTTACTTATATATTAGGTCTTTGATCTATTTTGAGTTAATTTCAGTATAAATTGTAAGATAGGGATTCTTTTTCTTTCTTCTGACTATGGATATCCAGTTCTCCCATCACCATTTGTTGAATAGACTGTTCTGCCCCAGCTGGGGGGATTTGACAGAGTCATCAAAAATTGCTTGACCATAGACATGAGGGTCTGTTCTATGCCACCAGTTTGGTTCTATTAGTCTATGTATCTATATATCAGTATCATGATGCTTTTTATCACTGAAGCTAGGTAATATGATTTAAAGTTTAGAAGTGAGAGTCCTCCAACTTCTCTTTTCCTTTTAAAGATGTTTCTGGCTATTTGGGGTCCCTTAGCCTTCTAAATAAATTTGATATTTGTGTTTTCTATTTCTTTAAAAAATGCTGGTAGAATTTAAAAAAAATCAGAATTCCATTTAATCTCTATCTCAATTTGGGTAGAATTGATATCTTAATAATATTTTGTCTTCCAGTCTATGAGCATGGACTGTTCTTCCAATTATTTAGGTCTTTTTAAATTTCTTTTGACAATGCATTGCACTTTTCTGAATACAGCTGCTTTACATCCTTCGTTAAGTTTATTCCTAAATATTTGATTCTTTTAGTCGCTATTGTAAATGGAATTTTTTCCTGACTTCCTCCGCAGATTGCACATTACCACTTAAGAGAAACACCACTGATTTTTTCATATTGATCTTGTATCCTGACACTCTACTGAAATCATTTATTAACTCTCACAGTTTTTTTGTAGATTTTTGGGGACTTTCTAGGTATAGAATCATATCATTTTCAAATAGCAAAAGGTTGACCTCTTCCTTACCAATTTGGATGTCTTTTATTGCTTTTTTCTTGCCTGAGTGCTATAGCTAGAACCTCTAGCACTATATTGATCAACGGTTGTGACAATGGGCATCCTTGTCTTGTTCTTGATATCAATGAGAAAGCTTTCAGTCTTTCACCTATGAGTACAATGTTAGCTGTGGGGTTTTTATATATGCCCTTTATCATGTTGAGAAAGTTTCTTCAATTCCTGTCTTTTGTATTATTTTTATCAAGTAAGGATGCTATATTTTGTCAAATGCCTTTTCTTCTTCAAATCAATAAGGTCATATGATTTTTCTTCTTTGATTCATTAACACAGTGTGTTATGCTGATTGATTTTCTTTGTTGAATCACCCTTGCATATCTGGGATAAAACTCACTTTGTAAATATGAATAATTCTTTAAATATGTTATTGGATTCAATTAGCAAGTGTCTTGTTGAAGATTTTTGCACCCATATTCATTAGGGAAATAGGTCTGAAATTTTCTTTTTTCATAATTTCCTTATCTGGCTTTGGTATTAGAGTGATATTGGCTTTATAGAATGAGTTCCATAGTATTCCTTCTTGTTCAACTTTTTGGATAATCTTGAGTAAGTTTGACATTAAATCTTCTTTGAATGCTTGGTAGAATTCCCCTATGAAACCATCTGGTCTTGGGCTTTTCTTTTATGAGAAGTTTTTGATGACTGTTTAAATCTCTTTACTTGTGATTGGTCTGTTGAGGTCTTCCATTTCAACAATATTCAATGTTATTACTGTAAAGTCAGTTCTTATTTCACCCATTTAGACCTTTGGGTTTTATCTGTCATATTTTATTTCATCCAATATTTTGACACTTTTAGTTACTTTTACTGATATAATCTTCATTTCTAGACTCTCTTCCAAGCCTCTCTCTCCCATCTTTTCTTTTCAGGCTGTAGTGCTCCCTTTAGTATTTCCTGCAAAGCTAGTCTCTTTGTTAAAAACTCCCTCAGTTTCTGATTATCTGTGAATATTCTACACTCACCCTCCTTTTTTGAAAGACAATCTTGCTAGATATAAGATTCTTGGCTGGCAGTTTTTCTCTGGCAGTATCTTAAATATATCATACCACTTCCTTCTTGCTTGCATGGTTTCTGATGAGAAATTGGCACTTAATCTTATTGGCTGTCCCTTATATGATATGCATTGCTTTTCTCTTGCTGTTCTCAGAGTCCTTCTTTGTCTTTGGCATTTGATAGTCTGATTGGTATGTTTCTCAGAGTTGGGGCACATTGTGCTTCTTGGACACAGATATCTATGTCCTTCAATAGGGTTGAAAAATTTTCTACCATTATTTCTTCAAACATTCCTTCGGCCCCTTTTCCCTTTCTCTTCTCCCTCTAGGATTCTGATGACACATATGTTTGCATGTCCCTTGCTGTCATTTAGTTTCCTGAGACCCTGTTCAATTTTTTTTCATTCTTTTCTTCATCTGTTCTTTTGTATGTTCGCTTTTGTCAACCATGTTTTCAAGTGCACTGATCCTTCCTTCTGCCCCTTTAAATCTGCTGTTATATGCCTCCAGCATATTTTAAATTTCATTTAGTGTGCCTTTCATTTCCATAAAATCTGCTGTTTTTCTATGTACGCTTTCAAATTCTTTTTGTGCTCATTCAGTGTCTTTTTTATAGGTTTTAAAATTTCAAATTTAAAATTTTTTTAATTTTTAAAAAAGATTTACATTGCATAAATGTTCCCCCCAAAATATAGGGAATATCCACATGCCCCACTTCCTCCCCCTCCCACACCTTCCCACACTAACAACATCCCTCACCACTGTGGTACATTTGCTATAGTTAATGAGCACATATTGAAGCAGTGCTACCAACCTTGGACCATAATTTGTGGGAACCTTTTGATCTTTACATCTAAGAAATAACTGGGAGGCCTGTTTCTCTGCCCACACAGAGAATTCACCATATCAGTTCCTGCCATAAACAGGGACTTTCCTGCTTATCTTATCTTTCTTATCTCCCACCCTATCTCCTATGTTTATCACTAAATGTTTCTGTAATCTTGCTTCCCCATTACCAGCCTGGAATTCTTATAATGTGATTTATAACCCCCATACCTCCCTGCTCTTCTGCACCTGCAACCTGAAATTGACTATAAAAAAATCCTGAATAAAAAGCTTGCTAAGGGTCAGCTCGAGAGAGTAGGTTCTTCAGCTGCTCTCCCTGGACCTCTCAACCTCTGTGTTAAGATTAATTTCATTGTGCCATCACGGGCTCTACTGGACAGACCCCCACAAGGCATTTCAGGATGGATTCCTGCAATACCTTAAACTATATTCTACACAATGTTATGCACAGTACATTAGGCTATGACAAAATATACAATAGGCTGTAGCTATCACTGCAATGCTATGCAGGAAAATTCCAATGTTCCAAAAATGCCCCCAGATTACACTTATTCTTCCCTCCTCCACCCCCCAGAACCATTGGTGTCCACTGCACACATATCAATGATAAAAGTTCTTCCATTGCTAGAATAATAATAAGTCTATAGATGAATAATAATAACTATATTTTAGTCCATTGTTCACTCCCCAATCTTGAGGATTGTAGGATGGTGATGCCCACTCTGCTTCTAATTGAGAGGGGGCTTAGATTCTATGGGGTAGATGAAAGGAGTTATCTTACTTGTAGTTGCAGACACTCTCTGTTCCTTGGGATGGACATTGTCCATCATCATCTCCTTGTTAGCTGTCCTTGGTGAGTTCATTGAACTGGATAGTAGGTATTGCAACTCTGCTGAGATTCAGACCTCAACTGGCATGGATATACCAAAGATTTAAGTCTCTGGGACATATATTTATCAAGTATAGTGCTAATTATAGGTTCAAATAAAAGAAGCAGAAAAGCCATGAGTAGCAAACTATAAATGAGTCTAACTCTGTTGCACTGGGGAGCATAACTTCCAAAGTAAGGCCCACTGACAGGGTGCTGAATTCCTGAGCTATCTGGCCTGCTTACAGAGTCTGGATGTCTCTAGAGCCCTCAGGAGCCCCACTGTTTGAGGAACTGTTTTGTGACAGTCAATGAGGTCTTGCTGATACCTGCATAAGTGTAACCTTTGAAATATCCTCTTGACTCACTTTGAAATTTCTTAGCCATAAAAACTCATTTCTATTTACCATTTCTTCCTTTTTTTCAAGGCCTTTTTCCAGTTGCATAGCTAGTTGGTGCTTGGTAATAATCCCTTGCTGCCAGGGAGGCTCATCTTTGGGAGTCATGTCCCACATCAAGGGGAAAGCAGGGTGTTTATATGCTGAGTTTAGCTTAAGAGAACCCTCAGTATGTTCTTAATATCCCTAATCTCTTTAGCCATGTCAATGAATTTATCCAGATTTGTTTGAACACCTGTGATTAGCTGTCTCAACTCCTTTATGTCATATGGAGGCTTGTCTCATTCCTTTAACTGGGCCATATTTTTCTATTTCTTGCTATGGATTATAATTATTTGTTGATGTCTTGGTATCTGGCTTACTCAATGTATTTATTCTGTGTGCAATTTCTATCTTTAGTCTAGGGCTTTCTTGTTTTTCTTCCTTGCTAGTTGTGTAGTAGGAGCTGAGGATGTAGTTGGAACTGTAAACTGTGGAGGCTGAAGCTGCCTGCATTGCCTCAAGAGCCAATGAAGTTTCTTCCACCTATCTTTTCTGCTAGGGATAGGAATAGAGCTGCAGCCATGTGTAAAAATCCAAGTTGTGCATGCTAAGAATGTCTGTAGTTGCCCAGAGAGGCTGATGAATCTTCACCTCCTTTCCTTCCCTGTCTTGGGCAGGGATGGAGTTTCAGGTGTGGGCAGCAATCTATGCTGTGCAGGTCCAAAATGACTACAGTTGTCCAAGTATACTGACATAGCACTGCCCCCTCTTTGCCAGGGGTAGGAATGGACCTTCTGGAATGCCCAACAATCTAATCCATGTGGATTGAATATGCCTGCGGTTGCCCTGAGATGCTGAAGGAGTACAGTCCCTTCTGGAACACATCACTGATGTCCAACAGCTCAGTCCTTGTAGGCTGAAAGTGCCTGCTATTGCCTGGAGAGGCTGAGGAAACACCAGTTGCCTCCTGTCCGATTAGGGGGTGGGGGTAGATCCACAGGTACTCACCAGTCCAGTCTGTGCAGGCCAAAAATGCCTACCATTGCCCAGGAAGGCTGAAGAAACACAGCTCCCCCCTTATCCTACTTGGGTGTGAGTATGGAACTACAAGTGTCCGACTATTCAGTCTGTGTGGGCCAAAAGCACCTGCAGTTACCCAGAGAGGCTGGGGAAACACCACCCCCCTTGTCCTATTGAGGATGGAGGTGGAGCCACAGGCACTCAACAGTCAAGTTCACTCAGGCAAATAGTGCTTGCAGTTGTCCAGAGAGGATAAGGAAACACCAGTCCCCTCCTATCTTATGGGGGGCATAAGTAGAGATGGAATTTGTATTAGTCAGCCAAAGGGTGCTGATATAAATTACCAAAAATGTGTTGGCATTTATAAAAAGGTATTTACTTGGAGTAGAAGCTTACAGTTACCAGGCCATAAAGCGTAAGTTACTTCCCTCACCAACGTTTGTTGCCATGTGTTGGAGCAAGATGGCTGCCAATTTCTGCCAAGAGTTCAGGCTCCCTGGGTTCCTCTCTTCCCAGGGCTTGTTTCTCTCCAGGCTCAGGCTTGCTTCTCTCCACAAGGCCAGTTGTAACTATCAGGTGAGTGGCTCATTTTTTTTTCCTGGGGCCTTCTCACTTTCCTCATGATCAAGCACCTCTGTGTGCTTACTTCCCCAGGCTCCAGCATTAAAACTCCAACTTCCCTTCTCTGCAGGGCAGTTTCTCTGTAAGTCCCTAACCATGAAGGTGGTGGGGAAGCAAGTCTTACTGATGTGGCCCAGTCAAAGCCTTAATCATTATTTAATCGAGTAAAAGTAAAACCTCTGAATCCAAAACACTCTAATACACCCAGAGGAAAAGACCAGTTTACAAACATAATCTGTTATTACATTTCAGAATTCATCAATAATATCAAACTGCTACAGAATTGAAGGTGATTATTAAACCAGTTCATGTAGGCCCAAAGTGCCTGCAGTAACCTGGAGAGGCTGGTGCAGGTTCCCCCACCTTCTTCCCTGCTGGAGGTGGGGCTGGAGCCTAGGCTAGGCCTGCAATCTGGTCTGGGTGGAAAGAAGCTGGTACCTACCTTCACTGTGATTTTCAGTCAGCTCCACTTCCCCAAAAGCTGGGAGCAGAGTTAAAATTGTGGCTACCAGGCTCTTTCCAACTTGGACAGGTTATAAACTTTAGCTCTTTTTAGGGTTATACTTTAGCCAGCCAAATTTATTAATCAGTAGCTGAAGTTGCTGCCCACCCATCTTTTCCTTCCCCATTTTGGGGGAACAGAGCTTCCAATTCCAGCCATAAAATAGCTCCTGAGGTGGCTTGCACTACCAGTGGACGATGGGCATTGGCCTCCTGGATGTGGAGGGCTTACTCATGAATTTTCACTATAGATGGTCAGTCTCCTCCTTCCATTCTTTCAAGGACATTGCAGGACGTTGTTCTGCACTCCTGGGCCCCCAAATAGGTGCTTTAGAGAGCTCTGGGTGATTACTAACTTCCCTGTAGCATGAGCTGACTCTAGGAACTCCTTACTCTGCTGCCATCTTGCCTTTCTTCCTCTCCTAGGTTTTTTCTATGTACAATGATTATAGATGCAAATCCTATCTATGAAATATTCTTACAATTACAATTAGGTATGTTCTTGACCAAAAAAACTGGACACTTTAACCTACCAAGTTAACACATGAAATTTACCATCACAGTCCACCCCTTGTCACCTTGCACTCATACACATACCCTTGATTATATTTAATATCCAAATAATGTTAATAACTATTTCATAGTTCTGCTTCATATGACACAATTGTCCTGTGTACAATCAAAACACACACTCTCTCCACAGGAAAGAATGCAATACCTTGGGTGATATTCAATCCTATACTTGATACCTATAAGTTGAATACTCTGATATAAAGCTAATACAAACTTGTGTTATATGAAAAGGGAATAAGTGAGGTAGGAGAACAAAGACATTTGCTTTATATATGTACAAATATGTTTCATAACAAAATAAGGAAGAAATACTCAGAATAATGACAATTCCTCATTTCTGCAACTGGTCAAATGGTCTTAGCTGGTATTTATAACTACCTTCTTCTGTTACCCATTCCATATTCCCTGTATCTCCAGCAAGCACCTCAGCTGGTTGTTGTTCTTTGCTGGGAGGAATGGTGACTCAAACTTTCATTTTTTAAGGGTTTGGACCATTAGTAGTCCAACCTGTAAAAGACTGTTGTAGTTTCATATAGATTTTAATCACAGGACATGCTTTAATGACTCTCTTATTTTCCAGATATACTCTTCCTTAGCTCCATTGTATAGTAGCCATACAATTTCCCCTTAGTAATAAGGATCAATAACCCCATCAGTACAGTAACTCCATTCTTTTGTTGTTGATTCAGAGGCATTAGGAACCCAAAGTGGCCAAGTGGGACACTAACTTCTAGTTCAAATGGGAACATTGTAGTATCTCATGGTAGACACACATCTACCTTTGGAATTGAGACCTCTAGACCCTGAGAGCATATGGTCATGGGGACAGGAAGCAAAAATTTTTGCTAATGGATCACTAGAGGTAATAGTGAGTGGTGCACTCCCATATTTACCTCTTGATTCTTGGACCTGTGAATCCTGACAATGGAAAATACATCACCATAGATTGGACACTGATTTAGAGCATTCATGGCTTCCTAGGGAACATTGTCCAGTCCTCAATAGTATTGCCATCCAGTTGGCACCACACTGAGTCTTAAACTGGCCATTCCACAGTTCTATCAATCCAGTTGTTTCAGGATGATGGGGAATATATTAAGACCAGTGAATTCCGCAAGCCAGTGCCCAAAACCACACTTTCCTTAGCTATGAAGTGAGTCTAAATTCCCCTTGGTAAGCTGGTTGGCTGGAAATTCTGATAGAAGCCCATGCTGCAAATGAGGCAGGAATGTTTCTTCTGACCTCTGAAATCATCAGATCTGGTTTTTAAGATTTCCACCTTTATTTTAGGAGAAGACTTCCCACATTGCTGAGGCCAATTTCCTTTATTGATTGTAGAAGCAATCAACTGAAAATAGATGCAAATCCAATTAATGAAATACCCTCAGGTAACAAGAGGGTCAGCACTTTAACAAACAATTGAACACCATAACCTAGCCAAGCTAACACATAGGATAAACCAGCGCAACCTGCATTACTGAGGGAGGGGACTCTTCTTGGGCTGCAGTTGTTATGTTTCCAGATGTGATGATGTGTCTAGTGTGGAGAAAATCATAGTTAAACCATCTTGATTTCTATTTTAGATGCTTTCCCAAATGTACATTCAAAGTTTTTAGGGTCATTACAAAGAAGTTTTAAAAAACCTTGCTGTCTTTCATTTTTTCTTCAACAATGACTCACTCCTTAAGGGAAAAAAAATGTTTTTAATCACTTTTCTGAAAAAGGTGATCTCAGGATTCCTAATACAAAGGATAAAGAACACTTTCACCTTCAAATATAATATGCTCCTTCACTTCAACAGACTTTCAAAAACATTTACCAAAGTATCCTTTATGGTAGAAGATAATGAACATATAACCTTGGAATTTGTAAGTAGAGCTTGAAACTGTCTAGTACAAGTAAAACATTTCTATGGGTTTCTTCACCACTACTCTCAGTATTCTTATCCTCAGAATTTTGTATATCATTCCTTTAGGGAGTCTTGATTTTACACAGAGTTTGGAAGACACTCTTCTGAAATGAGTAATTGTCACAGGCCTAACAAGTATTCACATTAGTTGAAACCAAATCACAAGGAAAACAATCATGACACTCTAACCAGTTTCTGTACTATGAATTTGACACAAATCTTGCTGGGTTTTGTTTCCCCAAAATAAAAGTTACTATATTCCTGTGAATCTACAACTACCTTATGAAAAGGATACCTAAAATAATAAAAATGATCAAATACATTATTTAACATTGCAGAAGTTTTATTTTCATGGGAATGTATGGGAAATTTTAAAATATTTTCAGGTAACAAGCCAATTTTGACATTTTACTTAGAATTCTTTCCAAACTAAATATACCAAAGCCCATTGGTCTTAAAAACTGGATCAATACCACATGATCTGTCATTTTCCAAAAAATGAATCTGGATTCAGTTAATTCTTGTTGAAGATAACATGCATTTTTCCTTTGAAAAATGTCCTTATGTATTAACCATACCAGAGGACATGCCAGAAGATCAAAAGAAAACCCAGAAAAAGTCCCAATTACCTCTTCTTTTATTTACACTCTTTATTTCTTCACTAAACAAATCCATTTTTATTTCTCACCATAGGATTTAAATACTTATAAGTGCTTTTAATATTGCTCTCATAATATTGCTCTCATAAATTGCAATTAACTTTATGACAGTTAAGTTTTGGGTCTGAGTCCTAGAAACAAATTTTAGCACTTTCAACATTTAATGTTATAGATTTTGAGCACCAATTACATTCAAAATTAATATTTAAAAAGATAATAATATTGTTTGTTCAAGTAATTAAATTGTTTTCCATTCTAGAAATAGAAAATATTTCTTTCTTATACGTATTCTTGCACAGATTCAAAGACATCCCTAGCTGTTCATATTATGCACAGGTGTTTCCAGGTTGTGGGTCATAATTAATATAACATCTTTTTTTTCTCACTGATTCAGCAGATTCACGCTTATTTGAAAGGAATGTAAATTTAAGCATTAAATTTTGTTACTTTTTTCTGGTCACCTTAATATTTAATGACAAATTCTTTAAATATGCAAAAACAATGTACTCTTTAAATCAAGAATAACAATACATTTTAAAGCAATAGCATCTATGTAAATTGAGGACCATAAATTCAAGAAGCTCTCCTAAACAGTCTCCTAAAGCACAGAATCCTCAATAATAAATGTGCAGTTCATGCTTCTTTAAATGTGGGCCAAATTTGCAGAGAAAAATGGAATGTTTCTCAGGGAAGACTGTGTTAGGAAGCCCATAAATGACAGTCTGTCATATAATTTTATGACAATTAGCTTGAACTAATGAATTCACATTATAGTTTATATTCTTAACAAATTTTACTACTTAACACAGTTGGTATTTAACTATGAACCATCCAGAATAAAACTATTTTAATATACTTTCACATACACATTTTCTATATTGGTGCATCTTCGACCAGTATCATCCTTGTCTAAAATCATTATCAAGAATATCAGAAACATGAAGCATTTTGCAAGAGGAACATCTAATATGGGATTTGGGGAATTTTGAGACAGGAATGAGTTATTAGAGAAATCATGGTATATACCTATTGTACTGTTAAATAATTTCTTTTGATGTCTACAATTGTCACTTGGAACTGAAAATCCTCCTCACCAGGTTGCCCACTGCCCCCTTCACATTTTTATTCCTAAGTGTGTAGACAAACGGATTCAGTGTAGGAGTCAACACTCCATAGAAGAGAGCCATGAACTTGGACTGGTCCTTTTAGATGCTTGAGGGGGGCTGAAGGTACATGCTAATAGCAGGACCATAAAACAAGAAAACAACAATGAGATGGGAGGAGCAAGTCCCAAAGGCTTTTTTCCTTCCCTCAGTTATCATCTTAAATACAGCAATTCTAATACAAGCATAATAAGCAAGAATTAAACACGGAGGAACAGCTAACATAAAAATGCAAACCACTGAGAGTCTGAGCTCATTAGCACTCTTTTCACCACAGGCAGTTTTTATCAGAACAGGAATCTCACATAAAAAGTGATCCAGTTTATTGACACCACAGAGTGGCAACTGTAATGAGGCAGAAGTTTCAGATACAGCATAAGTCAATTCGCCCAGCCATGCAATGGGTCCTAACAGGATGCAGAACTGCTGATTCATGTTGAGGGTGTAATGATGAGGCAGAAGATGGCCACATAGTGATCCAAGGACATAATAACCAAGAGGAAACATTCTGTTACCCCATTATGTGGAATAAATAAAGCTGAACTGCACACCCCACATAGCTTATGATCTTCTTAGAACTTCTCAGGTTAAATAGCACCTGGGGGACAATGCTTATGGTATAACACATGTCCAAAAGGGAGAGGTTGGTGAGGAAGAAATACACAGGGTTCTGGAGATGGGGCTCTAACTTAGACATCAGGATGATGAAGATATTTCCTATTATGGCCATAGGGTATATTATGAGAAGAATAACATATAAAGGAAGCTCTAGCCAAGGGCAGTTAATGAAGCCTAGTAGAATAAATTCTTGAGGGTGGCTTTCATTAATTAGTCCCATCATCTTCCATTTGATTCACCATCCTAAATTATGGAGATGATAAAGGATATAGAAAGAGTTACTGAAAGAGACATAATTATGCATTGATCATTGATCATCCACTCATCAAAGTTGGAGGGGATAACTTGATGGGTAAATAAAGGATCTTGCCCCAGGTGACATAATTCTCTTCATGACACTACTGATTAAAGACAAATCACCTCACTAGTAAGCAAACCTTTCTGAAATTGAATTTCTATCTTTAATTATAAAGATGATGGTAACTAACTCCTGGGTTGTGATGAGGATTAAATGAAAGGTAGATGGGAATGTGTTTTGTAAACTCCAACAATGTTTTTGAATTTTCAGCAGAGGAAGCTGTTAAAATTTAGATTATCAATCCCTGTCTCCAGATATAATCATAGTATGGGGTCCAGGAATCAGATGGTTTACTTATAGAAACAGTGCTGGAAATCATTATTGCAATGTCAAGAAGAGTAAATGTATCAAGCTTGAAATTGTAGAATGAGAAAGAAGTCCTGGTGCTATAAATTTTCAAGCTAGCCTTCTCCAGTACCCACTAGTTAAGTAATTATATGCTCCTTAGGGGCAGAAAAAGAGAAAGAAAACTATAGTATTAACAAATATATCATAGTTATGTGGAATTAAGTAAGAAACTTCAATACTTTTAGATTCATTTTCCTCAGGTATAAATTGAGAGAGTTGAGCTAAATGATATTGGTATTCCATGCTCAATAATTTCTTTTTGCATATAATTTTTCAAATTTCAGGCATTTGATATTTCAAGTTATAGTTTAGTGAATATATCCATTTTATAGGGATTTTCCTTTATGGACTGGGTTTATTCTGTTTTATACAAGAGTTGACAGTTATCAGTGATCTACTAATTGTTCATATTAACAAATATATTTGTAACTGCAGGAAACTGCTGTCAGGATGGCAATCTGTAGTTCATTTCAGACTCAGAATCTTAGTCCAATGAAGAGCTTATTTTACATTTTCAGAACATTTATGAGCCAAAAATGGCACATTGAGATAATTAACTTAACTAGCCAAGTAAGGTATCATTTTGAGAAAGCCTAATTAGGTAATGAGATTTTTTGTTTATATTGTTCTTTTCTTTTAGTGGTGGAGTGTGAAATGCAATCCACAATCTTCTGTAACATGGGAATATTCTGAAGGGAAATTAACATAACTCACCCCAGAGAGAAAACTCTGAGTTACTCTGTCAGTTGTTATTTCTTAAAGGTTAACAGACAGCATTCATAGGTTAAAAGCACAGTTTTTACATTCTCTATTTCATTAAGTCCTCAAGGCCACCCTGTGAACAGTCACACAAAACTAATGAGAACTAAGATGTGAATACTGCTCCTGATTCCTCACATTCTGGGCCAACATTGTGCCTGACAGTTATGGGACAAGAGCAGTAATTGCAGTTGGTCTTTAAGAGCCCTGGTGTGGCAAACATTGCAATAACCTTGCAACATGCAGTATGTCATTTGGTAATCACTCGCAAACAACAGAATTCTTAATATACTTACTTTAGGATATTGCTCATCATTGAATCTTACAGTCTGCTAGTACTAGGGAGGCCTAAAGATGGAAAAGTAATGGATTCCTGAGATGAAGTAATGAGGTAATGAGGTTCTACATATTCAGAGTTTCAACACTCCAGAGAGAACAGCTGTACTCTTGGGGTGTTTCCTGAATGAGTACTGCCTCTGAAATCCAGATTTGACTTTGAGAGTGCTCAAGATAAATGAGTACACTGAATTTATTAAAAGCCTTGGGCTAAGTGAAAATTTCAGGTTATAAATAGGATATGAAATAAAACTATGGAATGAATTAATTTGATTGTTAAAATAAACATTCTAAAAATACCAATGTACTTCCAGTAAAAAAAAAAATCTATTGACTATTAATTTGATACTTTTATCTTTGTCTTTCATAATTTTCAGTAATGGACTGTTCTTCAATCTATTGCAAATTTTATTAGGAATTCTTCTGTAATTAATTTTAATTCTAATGTCAGTATTCACTCAAATTTGTTTTCATCACTTTTATTAAATTTACATTAGTTGGGAATTTGTTCATATTGCTCACCTTGTTATGTGTATCTCTGTTTGAGAATGCTAATCATCCCAGAGCCTCCTGTATGACACTGAAATCATTCTAACAATGGGGAATTTCTCTGGCTGTTTTCTTAGTGGCACCACAGCAGGGGAGCCTAACCAATATGACTTACTATTCTGCTATTTTTAAGTTCTAAATTCCATCCTTAGGTTTTTTCATAGTATTTCATTACTTTTAGCTCTTGGACTTTAGATTTACTGCCTTCTTTGGATCTACTGATTTCCCACCATTATTGTGCTATGTAGAATACATTGATCCACAATTATCTAACATCATTTTAATCAGGTACTATGGCTCCAATCCTTTTGAAATCTTCTTTACTTCCCTGCTTATACTTTCATTCTAGTTTATCTTATTCACAGTATTTTAGTCATATTTACAATCCTTTATAGCTTTATATTTAGTAAAAGATAATATGAAAAAATAAAAGTTATATTACCTGACACCAAAACATCTGGATGTAACATATGGACAAACCAGTCCATCAGATATTGATCATACATTTAAAAAGTCCACGTGCTTCAATTAGGGTTTCATATTTCATTCGGGTATTTGATATCTGTCAGATACAGTGCTGATTGAGATTTAAGTGTGTTTAAGTTTGATTTAAGTATGAAGAGAGTGAACAAGAGGGAAAGAGAGATACAAATAGAAAGCTAAATGGTTTCTATACCCCCTGAACTCTGAATGCTCAATGTTTAGAAAGAGTTTCCTGAAATGAAATACTTTCTGTTTTCATACGCACATTAGGTATTATTACTATGCACATTGAAACCTTTTCTAGGAATTCATGGAAGAAAAGTGTCTTTTTCCTCACCTATTTTGAGAAGTAGCATTCAATGAAAAGCGATTATGAAGGAATGCATTTGAATTTTTAAAAATATCAGAGAAGGAAAAACTGTGAATATCTAAGAATTAGCTCCAGAATAAGGATTTTTCAGCTGATGCAACAACACCAAGGAGAGAAAAGCACAGGTTAGGATATAATAGTAGATAAGTCCAAGGATGTGGTTTGCTGATGTGTTATTTGTATTTTATTCTTGAAACCTCTTGAGCTTTCTTTTCAAACAGGCCATTTATTCTTCCCAGAAGCATTAGTAGAAAAAGCTCCTTGGGACAGAGCTCTGTGAGGCAATGCTATTTATGTTCAATTAGTTATCTACTACACTGAAGTTTATAGCAAGTCTCTTCTGTTGTCTTGTTTTGAAATAAATTAGACAATTTCCATATAGAACTTCACGCTATTTTAAAAAGGATACAATTAGAGCAGAGCTAATTTGAATAAATCATTTTCAGAATCTTAAATGTGAGTTCTTTGAATATCTTTCTTCATTTATTCTTAGAATTTCTCCTATAAGATTCAATTATTTGTAGTCATCAATAAAGGGGTGAAAAGACAAACTGGAAAGTGAAGGAAAAACATTTAGTCAACAAAACTTTGATCTCTACAATGAGAAGGGTAAAAGGTGGAGATAAGTGATACAGAAAACTAAGTAATTGCATTTGCTTTGATAATCTACAAGTATGAATAATTGGGTGAAAAGTGGAGAGAGTACATGAGAACTAAATTTTAATAATTATTAAATAGGGTTAAAAGTAAATCACTGTGAAATGCATACTGGGGAAATGGAGGGAAGAAGAGGCTGTTAACTAATCTCAAAAGTGCTCATAGTAGACAATCAATACATAAGGTCTATAAAAGGTATTGATATAAAACTAAACACATGAGCAAAAAGCACAAATCTTCCTAAATAACACAGCAATTCCAAAAAAGATAGAAAGCATATATAATATAGTGAAAGATCTATGGATATTTATTAAAACACCATATGACAAACCTAAATCAAAACCTAACAATTGTATCAATAAACAAAAAGGGACCTAGCTCATTGATTAAAAGAAAAAAAGATTTTCAGATTAGCTAACAAAGTAAAATCCAACTCCATCATATTTAAGGGGCACAGATAAAACAAAAAGAATCCGAATCATTCAAAATAAAAGGATGGGCAAGGATTTCCCAGACACATTCAATGAAAAGGAAGTATGGGTCATGGTATTGATATTTGACAAAGGAGAATTAAGACAAGTCTCAAAGGGAATAAAGATAGACTTTTCATAAATTAAAGGCTTAAAATGCTCAAAGTAGATATAATGGCTGTCAATAACCATGCCCTGTTCAAACACCCATGAATCAACAGAACAAAAATTTAGTAAAGTTAAACCTAATCAGTAATGTAAATTATATACTGTACATAAAATAATAAGCCCTAAAGAAAGAGCTCAATAAATTCCAAAAAAATAAATGATACAATTAGCATTATCAACCATAATCCAATAAAAGTAGACTATAATAAAAAAAAGTAAATTATTAAACTCTTAGTACAAAGGGGAAGAAATAAATGAAACTGCAAAATTTTGTAAGAAAAAAGTATGGCAAATAATAATAAAAACATGATATTAAGGATTTATAGAACATATATACATCTGTTTACACAGGGGTATTCATAACTTTACAAGACAGTTGATAAATTATTAATATTTGAATATATGTCCAACTGGAAAATTTAGAAAATTTAGAAAAATAATAATAAACTAAATGAAAACCAAAAGACTGATAAGGATAACAAAAATGAATAGTTCTGTGAAACAAAATTAGAGAAACAGACAAATGATTAGGTAATGATTTAAAATAGTGGAAATCACAAATACACAAAGTGAAAATACAAATAAATAACTATCAAATTTGTAAATATTAAAAGTAAAAAAAGTCTCTTTTGCATATATTTTAAGAAAATATAATATTTAATAACTGAGCCCAGTGAAATAAAAAAGTTCAAGGAGACCAAATTCCTTAGATGCAAAAGTGAAGATTATTAGAGCTCCCTGCACATTTTTCCAAATTTAAAAAAATCAGATAAATTCAATGGTGTTTGAATTATTTCAGAGCACAGAAAATGAAGGAAGATCTCCAGGTCACTTTTACATAGTGAGGAAAATATGCCAAAAACCTGGAAAAAAACTGAATTACAACAACAAGAGAAAACTAAGACCAACCTCATAAATACTGACACAAAACTCTTCTAGCATTAGCCAACAGAACCAAGAGCACATTACAAAGAACACATCATGATTACAAAGTGTTTATTCCAGAAGTGAAATGGTGGTTCATTATTAGGAAATCTATTAATATAATCCAACATACAAAATTAACCTAAAAAATCCTATTATCTCCATAGACAGGATGGTATTTAACAAAATTCAATTTTTACCCATGCTAAAAAGTCTCAATAAATGGGAACTAAGAGAAACTTCCTTTAACATTCCGTATTAGGCAAGCAGCACCATGACAAGTAGGACAGGAACAGTGGTTTAATACAGGAATTAGGGTTGACACAAATGGGGAAAGAGTTGGGGGAGTGAAGACCAGGCAGGAGGATCAGGTAGAACACTGACTGTTCACTGCACTGGGCACTGGGGATGGGGTATGGTAGGGGTTGTACCAATGGGTTTTATGTGCTGTAGGCTCCTGATTACCATGGCTTCTGCTTCAAGTCCTCATCCAGATGCCATGGGATTTCCTCTAATTGACAAATCCTAACCTGCTCTGATCAGGAAATGAGTATCTGAGTTGGTAGCCAGATGGAGACCATTCAGCACACTTGCTTACAAATAAATTCAGTTCTCCTGTTGTCATGTCTTTTATTGAAGATTAAAATTCCAATAATTTACATTGGAATTGTCCTGTATCATATTTCTGTGACAGATAGAGGCCATTTTACATTTTGTCAAAACCTATAAAATTGTGTGGTGCAAAGTGTAAAGTATAACGTAAACTATAGACCATGGTTAGTAACAATGCTTCAAAATGTGTTCATCAGTTGTAACAAATGTACCACAGTAATGAAAGATGTTAATGGAGGAAAGTGGGGGAGGTGGGAGGAGTGCAGTATATAAGAATCTCCCTATATTTTTGATGCAACATTTGTGTAATTTAAAGCTTCTTTAAAAATAATTTTTTTAAAAATCCCAGTAATTTAAAAAAGTGGCTGTCATGGTTGGTGGTAATAATCTGAATATATTATCTCATAATCTGTCACAAATATTCTACCATGGTGTGGTGTGTTGGTGGAAGGATATTTATGGGAATTCTACACATGTGCATGATTGTTTTGTAAGTTCACAACTTCTTTAATAAAAATATAATAAAAAATAATCGGATGGTGTGGCAGTTTGATATTGTTCATGAATTCCAAAAATAGATACAGGACTATGTTTGTAAACTGGTCTGTCCCTCCAGGCATATTAGATTATATTGGATTAAGAGGTTTCACTTTTACTTGATTAAATAATGATTAAGGCTTTGTTTGGGTCACATAAGTAAGATATTGAGCCCCCACCCCCTTGGTGGGGAGGAACCCACAGAGAAAACAACAAGGCACAAGAGTTGGTTGGAGTTTTGGAGCTGGAGCCCTGGGAAGTAAACACACAGGAGAAGAATATAGAGGAAAAGAGAAGACTCCTTTAGACACAGGGCAGAGGCCCTGGGAAGAAAGGTGAGCCATTCACCTGATAGTCTACAGCTGACCTTGTGGAGAAAATGAGCAGCTGATCCCAGAGGGAAAGAGCCCCAGGAGAGAAACAAGACTTAACCTAGCCTACAGCTGATATTGGAAGAAGTTGGGACCATGGAGCCTTAAGAGAAAGAGAAAGGCTGAACATCGGCAGACATCTTGCTCCAACACATGGCAACAGACTTTGGTGAGGGAATTAACTTATGCTTCATGGCCTGGTAACTGTAAGCTTCTACTCAAATAAATGTCCTTTATAAAATCCAACAGATTTCTGGTATTTTGCATCAGAACCCCTTTGGCTGACTAACACAGGTGGGTTGGAGGAAAATATACCAAATGTAAGATATGGACTATAGTTAGTAACAAGTTAGTAGAAATAGTTTGATAATGCTCTTGCATAATTTGTAACAAATGTTTCATGACAATGCAAGGGGTTGGTGGAGGGGTGATGTATGGGACCCCTGTATGATGTAATGCATGTTTATTTTGTAAGTTCATAGCTTGTACTATACATTTATTGTTTATGTATGTTCATGTATGTTTTAAAAAGTCACTGTCTGGCTGCTTTAATACCTAGTTCATCTGTGAGTTTGTGTCTATTATATTTTTAACGCTTGGTCTTATCTTTTCTAAGATTGGTCCTTTTGGATTAAATGACAGACACTTTATATCATTTTAAATGTTATTAGCGATGTTTTCCTTCTCCAGAGAGTATTTACTTTTGCTTTTGGCATGTAGTTAGAGACAAATGATCTTAATTCTTATCATGATGGAGCTGACACATTGTTGGTAGGAATGTAAAATATGCAGCTACCTTGGAATGGTGTTTGGTGGTTTCTTAAAATGTTAAATATACTCTTGCCCTCTGACCCAACCATTCAAATCCTAAAGAATTACTAAAGAGAAATGAAAACATTTGCTCAAATGAAGACTAGTATTCAACTATTCATAGCATCTTCATTCCAAACAGCCAAAAATTATGAAGGAAACCAAATGTCTGTCAACAGGTGTAACAGATAAACTGCTGTATATCCATATAATGGGACACTGCTAATGAAATGGGATGAACTACTGATACATGCAACATTATGGATGGGTCTCAAAATCTTTCTGCTGAGTGAGTAAAGCCAGATTCAAAGATATAGACCATATGATTCCATTTATAGAAAATTTGAGAAAGTTCAGACTAACTTAAATTGACAAGGAAGATCAATAGTTGCCTGAATCTGAGTTTGAAGGCAGCGATGGTCTGCAAAGAGACATGAAGAATTTTGGGAGAGTGATGGAAATATTTTCTCTCTTGATTGTGGTGTTGGTCTTATGGGTATACACAACTGCAAAAATTTATCAAATTATAAAATCTAAATGGTTGTAGTTTCTTCTACATTAAATATACCTCAATCAATTTGATTGTAAAATCTGGATTTCCATCTTTGTGAGACCTGGTCTCTCTCCAGTTTAACTTTACTCATTGGCTGCAGCACTTCTGGGATACCAGTGGAAAGTCATGGATATTTACAAGGTCCTGAGTTCCAATATGTGCTCCCCAGTACTGTGAGACACTGTAAAGACTGATTCTTAGCCTCTTTCTCATCACTTTCTGTTCTGCTTCAGGGTTGGTGCATAAAAACTGACAAATATTTTGAAGTTATAAGTGGTGATACACACCAGGCTTGTTCTCTGTGCTTTACTTCTACCTGGAATTTTAACTCCTCAAGTCCAGCATCTTTGGTAGACCTAAATGCCAATTTTTGTCAGGCTAATAGCTGGAAAATGTGCTTATTAAAATTTCTTCACTTAAACAGCTCTGAAAATTCTAAAACTAATTGAGCTGGTTTTATATTTATCTAATTTTAGAAGTTTACTCTTTGTACTTAGTTCCCTGAAGGATATTAACCAGCCCTTCTCAGTTTTGCTTACAGGAATAAGATAAAGTTTCAAAGCAAAACCAGAAAGAATGGTGTAAATCTGTAACTTTTCTCAGAGACAAAAAGCTTGATAACCTTGAGTGGTTGCCTGAGAAAGAAGCCATGAAAGCCTTGCACCTGCACAACTATATCTAAACTGTGGTTTATTAGCCGCTGAAATCAAGGACAAATTGAACGTGCTTGAGACAATACAGGACTGATAAATTGCAGGTACCCTCCTCACGAGACCCCTGGCATGAGTTATTATGTATATTTTTTACTTGTTTTTTCTTATCAACTACGCTTTTTCTTTTCCTGTTTTTCTTTCTTTTATTTTTATTTAATTTTTTGCCTATAAAAACCCTAGCTCCCACTTTCATTTTGAACAGGTTTTGGGAATATTCCCCAGTTCCTTGCTTGTGCACTCTCAATAAATCACCTTCTCATAAAGAGAAGCATTTGTTCTTTGTGGTGCTGGATCAGGAAGGCCTGTTTATTGGAAATAGCTGTCCTTACTCTTAAGCTTATCTGACTGTCATAATCTCCACTTGGCTTCTCTAACAAGAGAGATGCCAGTTTCTGCCTAATTTCTCAACATCTTTGTGATGCACTCCATAAAAATTGGCAAATTCCCTGAAGAGAAACATGATTTGAAAAATTGGTCTCACTTCATCTTGTTTCCATTTTTTTCTAGAATCTTAGCCCCTCAAGATTTGGCTGCCTTGGTGTCTCTCTGATCCTTTTTTTTTTCTAATATACTTTTAAATTTTTAAAATAAGATACTTAGATTACATAAATGTTACATAAAAAATATAGGAGATTCCCATACGTCCTGCTCCCTACCCCTCCCACACTTTCCCACATTAACAACATCCTTCATTAGTGTGGTACATTTGTTACCATTGATGAACACAATGTGGAGCATTGTCCTTAAGCTTGGATTCTAGTTTACATTGTAGTTTACACTCTCTCCTCTCAGATTCTTATAAACATATTTTATAAACACTACATTATAGCTTTTAAAAGTTGTTCTCTGTTTTGCACTTTATCCAGATTTTCTATATATTCTTAGTAGGAAGACTAGTCTGTGGTAAGCTTATCTATTTTCCAAAGGGCTACTTTGGAATCATTTAAAATATCTCCATCATCTTAAAAATTCAGGAATTCCACTGGGTGTGTCCAGGGTGTACTTCTTTTCTTCTGTTAACTGTGCTTTAACTTGATGGATCACTTTAATTTGTAGACTGGACTAATAAGTTTTTCCTTATTATTTATTTAATTATTCCTCCATCCATTTCTTTTAACTAAAACTCCTATTTTTAACATTTGGTTTTGTATTTAGTCTTTAAAATCTTCTCTCAAAGAATGTATACAGTTTTCTTGTTTTTGCTTTTGCTTGTTGTGAGACATTTCTTGTATTTGTTTTCCTAGGTTGAGTCATTTCTCAAGAGTAATTATTCTGTTGTCAATTTCTTTGTGGTATATTTTCCTCCTAGAAAAACTTATTTTTAAATGTGGAAATTTTATTACATTTAAATAAGAGCTTCACTTCTGAATAAGTACTTACCTGGATCTGACATTCCCAAGGAAGCCACTGCTAGGGCAATCACAGCTGTTTAGCACCCATTGCCCAGCCCTGCCCTGCCCTACCTCCTTCTCTGGGGAAGTCATGAGCACGTGCTAAGCAGCTTCCTTTATTTTTTTTATTTTTTATTTTTTAATTTTTCATTTGAAGAGTCATATGCCCCAGGGGGTGGGGAGGAAGGAACAGAAAAGATCAAATGGGGTATGTAGTGGTCATGGGAAATATTCTTCATTACCTTACATTAATGGACACAGGACATGGTAAATATCATCAAAAATTATTAAACTGTGCAGTCTAAATTGTAAACTATACTGTAAACCACTGAACACTTTTAGTTGCTATATTTTACTATCTGTATAATATAACAATGATAACATCCATAAAAAAAAAATAAAGGTTTTAATATGGGGTGGGGAAGGGGGAGGGAGGTTGGGTATGTGGGAGACTCTAGCAGCTTCCTCTGGCTTCACTGCCCCCACCTTCTTTTCTATCGCTATCCCCACCTCCTTTCCTGGGGGAGTCATGAGCACATGCTAAGCAGCCTCCTCTGGGTCAGCTGCCCCCACCTTCTTTTCTATCGGACGCCATTCCACAACCTGGGAGAGATGTTAACTGTAATGAAAAGACATGGACAGACCTCAAACCTAGAAACCATGACCCAACAGCCAGCCCCAGATGCTCAGTGGTAGGCTCCCTCGCCCACGGCGGAGAGAAAGCTCACTCCAACAGTCTTCTCTAGTGAAAAGTGGGGGTGCAGAACTGCCATCTGTCCACCCCCACCGCACAGAGCAGTTTCCAGCCACCCAGGGAGAAGAGCCACTAAGGGATTTCTTCCCCTGTTCGTTTGCACCCTTTGTGCTGTGTACGTGACAAGGGGACTATTTGCCCTCTTTGGACGCCTTATTCTGTGCAATTATCAAGGGATCATCTATTGAAAGTTTGTTGGGTCCTGACTCTGTACCCATGCCGCTCAGTTGCC
>JAQZBX010027110.1:0-28555 GCA_029593785.1 Cabassous unicinctus
TGCACACAACTGCAAGATTAATTTTCAAAAACCCAATAGCTTTCCTACACACCAGCAAAAACCATAAAAACATAAGAGGAGAATATCCCCTTCACACTCAAGACAAAACACAAGGCACCTCGGAATAAACCCAACTAGAAATTCACAAGACTCTGTGGAGAAGATTGTAAATTTTACTGCAGAGACATAAAAGTTGATTTGAATAAATGGAGATATACCATGTTCATGGAGGAAATGAATCAATATCATAAAGAAGGCAAATCTTCCCACATCTTCCCAAATAAACAGAATGCAATTCTAACCAAGATCCCAACAGAATTTTTCACTGAACTTGATAAAATCCTATAGAACACTATAATACAAGAATAGCCAAGACAAGTTTTTGAACTTTTTAATGAAGTATAACATACCAACAGGAGAGTGCACAAATATTGAGTGTTCACCTCAATGAATTTCCACAAGGTGAACATACCCAGGTAACCAAGCCCCAGAGGAGGAAACAGAATATTGCCCACAAGCCCCCTGTGTGCCACTCTGCAGTCACTGCTCCCACTTTTTAGGATAACCACTATCCTGGCCTCTGTCTTAACTAATTTTGCCTGATCTGGAACTTTCTACCAATGGAATCATACCCTATGTACTCTTTGCATCTGGCTTCTTTCATTCAATATTATGATTGTGCAAGCCACCCATGTCGCTGCCTGAGCTGTCAATTATTATCCTCATTCCTGCGTAGTACCCCAGTGAACAACCATCCCGCAATATTGTATCTGTTCTGCTGTTCATGGGCATTTTCATAGTTTCCAGCTTGGTGATATTACAAATTGCATTCTGGGTCTTGTCTTTTGGTTTACAATTTGTGCAGTTTTGTGGGTAGATTCCTAAGAGTGGAACTACTGGGTCATCAAGAAAAGTTTTTTAAAGAACAGAAGATGTTTGTTTGGGGGCTAGGAGTGGGAGGGTCTTGCCCTACCAGAGATCAAAATAAATTATAAAGCTATAGTAATTAAATGCACCCCGTATGTCCACATCTCCACACTCACACACACTCACACACACACACATGCACATGCATACATGCACACACATACACATGAGCATGCATGCACATACTAGCATGCACACACATGTATATAGTACTCACACATCCACACACAGCGTGTGCCCCAGCACCCCTGCCCCCCACCAGCCAGCACAGACAACTCGTAGCCAGGACTTCCTTGACCAGATCACTGAGTGTCCCGGTCCCTTTCAAGTGGTATCAGGGCACAGGCCTGCAAGTATCCAGGAGACAGTCGATGGAGAAGAAGGGAAAGAAGAGAGAGAAGGGCCCCTTCCCCCTCCCCACTGGCTTTAAAGGGAGAACAAAGTGAGCAGGATCAGAGGGTGCAAGGTGGTGGCAGTGATGCTGAAGCCATTTATCACTGCCAGATGTGTGAGGGGCCAGGCTGTGGGTCACGCTGGGAGGGCCGGTGGGGGTGCCTGGGCCCCAGACTCGGCGAGAAACAACCTGTCCTGTTGGCGAGCAGCTGAGGAAGAGCTGCCAGGACCCTCTTCTTAGTAAAATGACAAAGCAGTTGCCTTCTGTCCAGGCCAGAAGGGGCTAGGGGCTGGGGGCTGGGGCGGAGGCAGCGCCAGCTTCATAAGGGGCTGTCAGTCAGTCAAAGCTCTAAAAATACCCTCCTGCTGCCAGCAGGCTCACCCCTGTGCTTGCCCACGGGCTTCCTGCCACCTAAATGGTTCCTCGGTGACGCACAAGGACAAATGTTTGCCCAGAGAGGCTGGTGTCAGGTAGAACTCATGATCTGGCTTGTGGCATCTGCCCTCTCCTCACAACAGGTCCCTCTGGTCACCAGAGTCCTGTGCTGAAGGCTGGGGTCACACCTCCACCCTGGGCTTCGCCAGCCTCTCGGAGGGCAGTGGATCCGTCACCTCTCCTTGCAGGTGACTCCCCATCCCAAGGAGAGTCAAGTTCCATAAGGGATCCCAAGTCTGAGTGAAGAGACACCATCACTGGCTATGGAGGCCCAGTCAGATGGGGCCTCCATATAGATCTCCAACACTATAGGTTTCAGGCAAACTCCTGACCTGGAACCAAGAACCATCTCTTCTTCTGCTAAGTCCCCAGTCTGGTGAGGGAAGCATAGCCTCTGCCCTTGAAGCGCTTCTGGTCTGATAGAGGAGGCTCAGCTCTTGCCTTGGGGAGCTCCTAATCTGATGAGAGAAGCATAGCTTCCCAAAGACAGGTTCCACCACAGTGGCAAGAGCAGATGTTGGGCCAAGTCATCCTTCCGGTCTAGTGCTCCTCAAACTTGAATGAGCATTGCCACTATCTGGGGATCCTGGTAAAACGCAGATTCTGTTTCATCAGGTCTGGGGAGGGGTCTGAGATTCTGCATTTCAAACAAAATCCCAGGTGATGCCAGTGCTGCTGGGCCTGGAGCCTGCCCTGAGTGGCGAGGGCGTAGAGAGCTAAAGCTCTATCAGCTGTTCTGCTGATGGAAAGAGCCCTGAGCTGGGCCACCTGGGGAGGGGTAGCTGCTTGGAGGAAGTGGGGTAGAACCTGACTGATGGAGCAAGGACTCCGGGTTCAACTGGTCATGGGTTCAAATCCTGGCTCGGCATTTGTTAGCTGTGTGACCTTGGGGCTGTGTTCCGAGAGGTCAAGGAAAGTACATTAGGGGCTAAAGACATGCCAGGCGCGGCTTTTCCGATAAATGGCAACCATTGTGTCCAGGGCTGGGAGGGCATAAGCAGAGGCTGGGGACCCGCAGGCTAAAGACATCTTAGGGGAGAGGCCAGTGGGGGGGTGCTGGAGAGGGCGGCAGCCGCAGACAGAGCTGGATGGGGGTCTGCTCCTGCAGACAGGGCTGCAGAGACTCCCTGCGAGTCGGACGGCCCTAGAGGCTTCCGAGTCTCAGTTTCCTCACCTATGAAACCTGGACCATAGCCTTGCCAGCCCCCGAAGCTGTTCTGAGGGGTCAGGCGACCATCCACACGAAAGCCGCCGCGGAGGGCAGCGCTTGGTACACAGCAGGCGCTCAAGAAAGGGCTCCGAGGGCGGGGGGAGTCGAGGAGGGGGGGCCGCGGTGCCAGGGGCCACGCTGGCCCCGGGGCCGGGGCGGGAGAGAAGGCAGCCAGCGCGCCCCCCGCCCCGCCCCCAGCCGGGCCGCCGCGGAGCCGGGCGCTGCGCTTTGAAGTCCCAGATGGGCCCGGAGGAAAGAGGATCCCCGCGCCCAGCCCCCAGCCCGCACCTGGATAAACACGCGCCGCCGGCCCCGCCGCCAGCCCGGGACCGACGGCCTGGCGGCAGGGACGGGCAGGCGGCCGGAGCGGCCCCGCAGCGGCTCACTTCAAAGCCGCGGCGGCCGCCAGCGGGAGGGGCCCTAATCAGGCCCGGCTGCCGCCGCCTCCGCCCAGCGCCCCGCCCGCCCGGCCGCGCCGCGCCGCCATCTGCTCCGCGTTAGAGCGCGCACCAGCGGGGGCGCGGGCGGCGGGGCTGCAGCGCCCAGGCGCAGGCTGGCGGGCCACCCGGGTCATCTCCCCAGCGAATTCCGTGACATCACTGTTTCATGACTTCACTCGTGAATTCATTGAAGAGTCACGGAGTGCCTGGTGTGTGCCAAGCACTGTGCTAGGCGAGAGAAGGGCGGTTCGCTCATTCGTTCAACAAACTCCTACTATGTGCCAAAAGACCCTGGGGATGCAATGCATTCATTCATTCCTCCATTCAGTAAAATCGTGAGTGTCTACTCTGGGCTAGATGCTGTCCCCAGCTTCTTCTCGCACCAGCCCCACTCCCCAGCCAAACCCTAGGAAGCTGCCCCTTGCTCACACTCTCCCTCTGGCACTTGCTGGTCTCTCAGCCTGGAAGGGCCTCCTCTGCCCTGAGCAAACTCCTACTCACCCTTCAAGAGCCCAGTTCAAAGGTTTTCCTCCTTTGATGCAGCCTCTGTGGAAGTCAGTTTGGCAGCACCTCAGGAAGCTAAATATAGAACTGCCAGACAATCCAGCAATCTGAAGAGGTTCAGAAGAACTGAAAGCAAAGACGTGAACTCACATTTGCACACTGATGTTCATAGCAGCATTATTCACAATTGCTAAAATATGAAACCAGCCCAAGTGTCCATCAACTGATGAATGGATAAACAAAATGTGTATACATACAATGGAAAACTATTCAGCTGTAAGAAGAAATGAAATTGGGATGCATATGACAATATGGACAAACCTTGAGGATATTATGTTGAGTGAAATAAGCCAGACACAAAAGTACAAATATTGTGTGGTCTCACTAATATGGACTAAATATGATGAGTAAACTCACAGAGGTAAACTCTAGAGTATAAATTACTAGGAAATAGAATGTGAGTTGAAAATGGAAGCTGATGCTCAATATATGTGGAATTTTTAATAAGGTTTATTGCAAAAGTGTGGAAATGAGTAAAGTTGATGGTAACACATTATCTTGAGTATAACTAACACTGCTGACTTATAAGAGATTGTGGCTGAAAGGGGTAGTCTGTGGACGTAAATGTCAATTGAAAGGAAACTGGAGGATAATCTAGGGTATGTATGACAGTGATTTCAGTGGTGGATGAAGATTGTTGTTAATAATGTAAATATAAGAATGCTGCCTTTCACAAAGTGTTAAGAATACGGTGATACATGGGGAAATTATGCCTAATGTAACTTTGCAGCAATGGCAAAGACGATATATCAATTCTAAGAGACAACCCTAGGGGGGTATAAGGAAATACGGGATTTTTTCCTTTTGGAGTAATGAAAACGTCCCACAATGGACTGAGGTGATGAGAGCACAACTCTGTGATGACAATGAGAGCCACTGAGTGTGCACTTTGAATGGATTGTACAAAACATGGGGCTGTGTAACACAGGGAATCCAGTGATGGAAGATGGACTGTGGTTAACAGGGCAAGTATGAGAGTGTTCTCTCCTGAACTGTAACAGAGGTATGATACTAATACAGAGTGTTAATAATTGGGTGGGTTGGGGGAAAAATACACCAAATGTAAGGTATAGGCTACAGTTAGTAATATTCTGATGATGCTCTTTCATAGTTTGTAACAAATGTTTCACAACGATGCAGGGTGTTGGTGGTGGGGAGATGTATGAGAGCCCTATATGATGATATGTATGCTTGTTTTGTAAGTTCACAACTTTTACTATACACTTATTGTTTATGTGTGTTCGTGTATGAATTATGTACTTCAACGAAAAATGTTTTTTAAAAAGTTTCCTCCTTTGAGAAGCCTTCCCTGCCTCTCCCAGGCTCCCACCTTGCCAGCAAGGCACATATTCCATTAGGGTGCATATTCCTTTGCAGGGTCTTGTGTGCCTCTCATGGACTGACAGGCCCAACCGAGGCCCTACGTTACCAGTTACCAGTTACCAGTTACCTCTCTGTGCCTCGGTTTGCTCATCTGGAATCAACAAATCACAAGTTCCCCCTTGCAGGATTGTGGCACAAGGCCAGGCTGGGACACGCACCTTGGATTCTCTCTACCTCTCTTCTGGCTCCAGGAATCAAAGTTTGGTTCATGTTCCCTCCTCCAGAAAGCCCTCCTGACCTCCTGAGACCAGGCTTTCTCTCCCTCTGCTGAGCTCTGCCAGTCTGACTCAATTTGCAGGCCACAGGCATCCAGATGTCCAATATCACTTGCTCCTGGCTGCTTGGGGCCTGGCACATTGCTTGGCACATTGGACACCCTGGATCCAACAGCCGAGGACCACCCTCAGGCCCTTGCTCTGTCCAAGGGGAGCAGCTTGGGCTAAAAGTGGGCCTTACAGGTACTGGGAGTTGAGGGCACAAGCCCACCTGTCAGCTGCTACCTGCCCAGGAGCTGAGGATAACCAGACCTTTGGCTACGAGAGAAGTGGAGGATTTCTTGGAACCCCAGGGAGCTCTAGAGAGGCTGGGACACCTGTCAAGAAAGCCAGCAGGCTGGAGTGGCCCTGGTCGCCAGGTCTGAAAGGGCTGCTTCCCCAGGGATACCGATAGACAGACTGCCCCTTACTGAAAGCCTGCATCTCATTCTCACCTCCTGAGGGAAAGCCTCGCTTTGGGGAGTTGGTTCCCATGCAAGATGGAGGAGAGCCTCATGCTGGACCTTGTCCTGCAGGCTGGGCTTTCGGTGGGTACAGCTGTCTTAGGTCATGACTCCCAAAAGCAGCTGCTGAGATGAAGATTCAGGAGCAAAGTGATATGTTAAGGACAGGCTTGCAGGTGAGATGGCCAGGGAATGGGGAAGAAGGCTGGGAAAGTGCAGGAAGTCAAGCCAGGGTAGGCTCTCAGGCAAAGTCCAGTAGAGGGCGCTTCAACCTGATCCCACAGCAGGGCTCTGGAAGGTGAGTAACACCTCGCTTAGAGTTGTCCAACCAAAGCTACAAAGCTGGGCTTTTGCATTCCTGCACTGGTAGGGAAGTTTCACCCCTAGGCACTTCAGACTCTGCACTGCAGGCAAAGCTGGCCACACTAGCCCAGGGGAGTCCTCCAGTGAGCCCCTCGGGCTGGCCCTTGACAGCATGCAGAAGTGGGGTTAGGTGGGAAATTATAAAAACGGGACCTAGGGGATCTGGCCTGAGCACCAATATTGTCCACCACAGCACCAAATGCAGGGTCTTCTCCTTTGTCCCCTCCCCCTTGAGCCGTTTCCTGGGAAAAGAACCACCACCACCCCCATCCCCTGCCCCGGGCAGTGTGAGGGTTTGGCAGGCATAAAGGATTCCACAGGTGCTCAAGGCAGAGTAAAAGGTCTGATGGACCTGGGGCTCCTCGTCAGGGCATCTGTGCCATTGAGCAGGGGCTCAAAGTGTACATGTGACCTAAAGGAATAGCTCGTAAAGTCATGAATTGCCCGAGTGTCTGCCCAACTGGAAGAGATTCCCTCTCAAAGTCAAGAGAGGTCAGGGCTCCAGAGCAAGGGTCTTGCAAAATCTGGCACCACCGCTTACTAGCTGTGTGTCCTTGGGCAAGTTGTTTCACCTCTCTGAGCCTCAGCTTCATCAATGGTGGAAGGGGGATAATCATAACAATTACTGAGCATCCTACAATGAGCCAAACGCTGTGTCAAGCTGGTGTGAGACTGCTGGTCTTCCCAGGTCCCTATACCTCATTTTCCACAGGCAGTGGGGCCTGTACAATCTTGCCAACTAACCATCTACCTTGGATCCTACTCATTTCACCAATGAAAAAATTCTTTCTAGTCAACCAAGGTGACGGCGTAAGACACTCCAGCATGCCGTTCTCCCACAGAATTTTTTAATAACTAGTAGGAACCGGGAGAGCCATCTTCCTCAGAACTCCAAAAAACAGTTAAAGGGTTGCAGTAACTGGAAGAGTGCTAAAACAAACACGGTAGGAGAAGCTCCTGGAGCCCTTGCTGGTCCTTCCCCTAGCCCCGCTCTGGTGCAGTGTGGAGCCAGGCTCTGCTCCCATTGTGAATTCCTGGTTATGTTCCAGAGGGCACAGAGTAAGCCCTGTACACATACCGCCATGCCTGTGTGTTGGTGCCAGTCTAACAGGTGGCAGCATGAAAACCTGAACTAGGAAACTCACCTCTGGCTCAAGCTCCCAGAACTTGCCCTGTAGGCAGAAGCAGGCAGTGAAACCAGTGTAAGAAGCAGTTCAACAAGCTGCCTGGGGCAAAGGATTACCTGCTTTAACTGCATAGAAGTCAGTCCTACATGCATTTTACTCAGTTTCCGAACGAAGCAACTAAGGTGATTTGCAGCTTCCTAGGTGAAGCTTGTATTTCAACTATGTCACTAAGTCAAGATAAGTGTACAAAAGTCAGTCAAACATGCATTTCATCAGTTTCTGAAACCAAGGAGGGGGAGAAAGTCTATTTCATAGGGAGCTGAGAGGGCATTCAAACTCCTATAAATGGGGCAATTCCTAAGGCCACAAGAAAGCATAAGCACAGGACAAGATGAAGGCTTGAAAGACAGAGAGGACCCTTCACTTCACATTTAGCTCAGGCTCATCTGGTCAGGAAGGCTAAACCCTGAAGCAGAGCACCAGCCAATGCACAGCAAATTTGCAGAGACTGCGAAAGGTGCTTTTTGCATTGGTTTGTTTCTTTTTGTTAGCTCCTGGCAGTCAAGGAAATCTCTCTTATATCACTAGCTGGATATAAATAGGACTAACTTCCAGAGTTAACATTTTAAAATATTAAAATGTACAGTGTACAACAAAAGATTACAAGACAAACAAAGAAATAGGAAGTGATGACCCATCCAAAGGAATAAAATAAAAATCCAGAAACTGTCAATGAAGAAGATCAGACTTTGGACATACTAGACAACAACTTTTAAAAAAATGATGCTCAATATGTTCAAGGAGATAAAGGAAAACACAGAGAAAGAACTAAAGAATGTCATGAAAATGATGAATGGACAATGTGAGATCCTTAATCGAGAGGTACAAATTTTTAAAAAGAAGCAAACAGAGAAACCGGAGTTGAAGACCACAATAACTGAAATAGGTTTAACAGTAGTTTGGAGCTGGAGGAAGAAACAACCAATGAGCTTGAAGCCAAAACAATTTAAATGACTCAGTCAGAGAAGCAGGAAAAAAGAAAGAATGGAAAAAAAAGTGAACAGAGCCTAAAAGACCTGTGGGAAACCTTCAAGTGTACCAATATATATATGCAGTATGGGAATTACAGAAGGAGAATAAACAGAAAAGGGGGCAGAAGGAATGTTTAAAGGAATAATGGCAGAAAACTTCCTAAATTTAACAAAAGACATGAATATGCACATTGAAGAGTCCCAAGGAAGCCCAAACAGGATAAACTTGAAGAGAATCGTGATCAGACATATAGGAGTCAAACTATTGAATGCCAAGGACAAAGGGAGAGTTCTGAAAGCTGCAAAAGAATAACAATTCGTTATGTACAAGGGAGTCCCAATAAAATTAAGTGCCGCACTTGCTTATAACTCTGGAGGACAGTAGAGACTGGAGAAGGACTCCACAAATGCTGAATCAAAGAAAAAGAAAAATGCAAGCTAAGAAAGTTCCGTCCTGTACCACTGGTCCCCCTCTCTCCCCCTCACTCAGTCCCACACAGCTTGGGAGTCACTCAGAGACAGAGTATCTGGGAACCCTCCCATCATTGACCCAGAATATAGAGTCTCCCACAGCAGCGTGTTAGAACCCCACATATATCCAGACACTGGGTCCCCAGTCCACAGAGACCCAGGGCAGAATACAGGCCACTTGGGAGTGCAGTATAAAAAAGGTCCTCCCTGGGGGGTTGGGGGGAGTCACAGCTGGCAAGTGGTACACATGCTCAATCCAGTTTCTGTTGGCTGGACCATCTAAATGCAAAATGGACTTTTCTGAAGTGATCCACCTTTCTGGATTGACCCCTTCTGGCTTCCCAGGGTGGGATACCCTATCAGGGAAAAAATCAGAGACAGAAAAGCCTCAGAGAAAGAAAAAAAGGGGGTTAAATTGAACTGCTATAATACAGGAGGTTCCCAGAACTGAAACCTGCAAGGAAAATGGGGCACTGAGTGAGGGAGAAAATTTAAACAAACACAGGAGCTGGGGAGAAAATTCTGCAAAAAAAAAACAAACAGAACAGGTCAAGATTCATAGAGGAAAAAAAAAAACAGAGGAAAGGAGGCTTTCTCCTGGAGGTGAAACAGTTACACAAAAAGTACAATCTTGAAAATTGTACTGCATATCCAAGGTAATAATCTGATGATGAAGGGTTGAAAAATATGATCAGTTAAACATGGGCTATTCTAAAGGTCTAGAATAAGGTAGACGATGCATCAAAGAAGAGCCTTAACACAAAGCCAACCAACAATAAAATTCTAGAAAACTGAGGAAAAACTGACCTTCAGAGTAAGCTCATCAAGATAATCAGAAGCCTAGAAATCAGTTTAAAAAATTACAAGCCATACTAAGAAACAGGAGGATATGGCCCAGCCAAGGGAACAAATTAAAACTCCAGAGGAAACAGAATTTGGAACAACTAATCAAAGAAGTTTAAACAAATTACCTAAGTCAATTCAGGGAGATGAGGGAAAATATGCATACAGAGATAAAGGATATTAAGAAGACAATGTGTGAGCATAAAGAAGAATGTGAAAGTATAAAAAGAAATATAACAGAAATTATGGGGATGAAAAGCAGAATAGAAGAGATTAAAAATTCACAAGAGGCATACAACAGCAGATTTAAACAGGCAGAAGAAAGAATCAGTGAACTAGGGGACAATCAAATTCTTACAGCAGAAGAATAGATAGAGAAAAGAATAGGGGGGAAAAAATTGAGCAAGGTCTCATGGATTTGAGGGGCAGCACAAAGCACATAAACATATGTGACATAGGTGTCCCAGAAGGAGAAGAGAAGGGAAAGGGGACAGAAAGAATATTTGAGGAAACAATGACCAAAAATTTCCCAACTCTTATGAAAGACATAAATATACATGTCTAAGAAGAGCAACATTTTCCAAACAGAAAAAGTCCTAATATACCTACTCTGAGTCTTATACTAATCAGAATGTCAAAGGCTAAAGATAAGAGAGAATTCTGAAAAGCAGCAAGTGAAAAGTGATTCATCACATACAAGGGACCCACAATAAAACTAAGTGTCAATTTCTCATCAGAAACCATGGAAAGGAAGTGGTATGACATATTTAAGGTACTAAAAGAGAAAAACTGTCAGCCAAATTCTTTATCTGTCAAAACTGTCTGCAAAAATGAGAGAGAGTTTAAAATATTCACAGATAAACAGAAACAGAGAGTTCATCAACAAGAGACCTGCCCTACAAGAAATACTAAAGGGAGTTCTGCAGTTTGAAAGGAAAAGACAGGAGAGAGTTGCTTGGAATAGTGTGAAGAAAGAAGATTATCAGTAAGAGTAACTAAAAGAGTAAAAAGAAAGACAAAAAAAAAGATATGACATACAAAAACCAAAGGATAAAATGACTGAAGTAAGTACTGCCTTTACTGAATGTTACTGAATGTTAATGGATTAAACTCCCCAATTAAAAGACACAGACTGACAGAATGGATTTTTAAAAAGCATGATCCAACTACGTGTTGTTTACAAGAGACTCACTTCAGACACAAAGACACAAAGAGGTTGAAAGTGAAAGGTTGGAAAAAGAGATTCCATGCAAACAGTAACCAAAAAAAGAGTTAGGGTAGCTATACTAACATCAGACAAAATAGATTATAATTGCAAAGATGTTATAAGAGATAAAGAAGGACATTGTACATTAATAAAAGGGATAATCCACCAAAAAGAAATAACAGTCATAAATATTTATGCACCTAACCATGGTGCACCAAAAAAACATGAGGCAAACCCTGGCAAAACTGAAGGGAGAAATAGACATCTCTACAATAATAGTTGAAGACTTCAAAACACCGTTCTAATCAATAGATAGAACATCTAGACAGAGGATCAATAAGGAAATAGAGAACTTGAGCAATTTGATAAATGAACTAGACCTAGCAGACACATAAAGAACATTGTACTCCAAAACAGCAGAATACACATTCTTCCCAAGTGTACATGAATCATTCTCCAGGACAGACCACATGTTGGGTCACAAAACAAGTCTCAATTATTTTTACAAGGTTGAAATTATGCAAAGCATTTTCTCTGACCATAATGGAATGAAGCTGGAAATTAATGAGAGGCAGATAACTGGAAAATTCATAAATACATGGAAATTAAATAGCACATTCTTAAACAATCTGTGGGTCAAAGAAGAAATTACAAGGTAAATCAGTAAATATCTCAAGATGAATGAAACAAAAAACACAACGTATCAAAACTTATGGATGCAGAGAAGGCAGTACAGAGAGGAAATTTTATAGCCCTAAATTAAAGAAAGAGCTAAAATCAAAGACTTAACTGCACACCTGGAAGAACTAGAAAAAGAACAGCAAATTAATACCAAAGCAAGCAGAAGGAAAGAAATAATAAAGAGCCAAAAATAAATGAAATTGAGAATCAAATATCTTTATTATTTTAAAGATATTGGTTAACAAAACCAAAAGTTGGTTCTTTGAGAAGATCAATGAAATCGGCAAACCCTTAGCTAGACTAACAAAGAAAAAGAGAAGATGCAAATAAATAAAATCAGAAATAAGAGAGGGGACATTACTACTGACACCACAGAAATAAAAAGGATCATAAGATGATACTGTGATATGGGAAATGGATGTGGCTCAAGCAACTGGGATCCTGTCTACCATATTGGAGGTCCAGGGTTCAATTCCTGGGGCCTCCTGGTCAAAGGCAAGCTGGCCTGTGCAGCGAGCTGGCCCAAGCGGAGAGCTGGCCCATGCAGGAGTGCTGGCCCACACGGAGTGCTGGTCCATGTGGAGAGCTGGCGCAGCAAGATGACGCAACAAAGAGAGACACAGAGGAGAGACAATAAGAGGCGCAGCAGACCAGGGAGCTGAGGTGGCGCAAGAGATTGAGCACCTCTCTCCCATCCTGGAAGGTCCCAGAATCAGTTCCCAGTGCCGCCAAAGGAGAAGACAAGCAGACACAGGAGAATACACAGAGAGCAGACAGTGAACACAAAACAACGGGGTGGAGGGCGTTGGGGAAGTAGATAAATAAATAAATAAATCTTTTTTAAAAAAGAGGATATTGTGATAGTTTGAAGTTCTTTTATGAATCCCAAAAAGAAAAAGATAATATTTTTGAACTAATCCATTCCTGGGGGTGTGAAACCCTTTTGATTAGACTACATCAGTGAGGCATAACTCAGCTTGACTCTCTGCCCTCTTACTGAGTGAGTCTTATAGAGAGACACAGAGAAAGAGACACTGGAAAAGGGAACTCTGCCATTTCTGATCCAGCTTTGTGAGAGAGGACTTGATGATCACTAGCAAGCAAAGCTTAAGCACGAAGCCCTCAAGAGGCTGGGCCCATGGAACAGCAGCTCAAGGCTGAAGAGATGAGCCATATGTCTGATAACCTACAGCTGCACTCAGGAAGAAAGAGGAGCCGAGACCGAGAGAGGAGAAGAGACAAGCCCTATGCCTGGCTGCCCACAGCTGAGCTCTGGGAGATGGTAGATTCTGGAGGGGAAGGCAGGGACCTTGGCAGAGATTTGTGGCCATCTTGCTTTGCTAGGTGGCAAGACCCCAGGATCACCAGTAGCTGACTTTGGTGAGAAAGTATCTCTACTGATGTTTTGATTTGGACATTTTATGGCTTTTACCCTAAATATAATCTCCATTTAAAAAGCCAACCCATTTCTGGTACTTTGCATCAGCAGCCCTTTGGCAAACTAAGATAGAGACTATGAACAACTATGCTGACAACAAATTAGTCAACCTAGATGAAATGGACAAATTCCTAGAAACACGTGAACAACCTGCACTGACTCTACGTGAAGTAGAAGACTTCAACAGACCAGTCACAAGTAAAGAGATTAAATCAATCATCAAAAACCTCCCAACAAAGAAAAGCCCAGGCCCAAATCGCATCACAAGTGAATTCTACCAAGCATTCCAAGAATTAATGCCAGTCCTGCTCAAACTCTTCCAAAAAGTTGAAGAGAAGGGAACACTACCTAACTCATTCTATGAAGCCAACATCACCCTAATACCAAAGCCAGATAAAGAAACACAAGAAAAGAAAATTACAGACCAATTTCCCTTATGAATATGGATACAGAAGTCCTCATCAAAATACTTAAAAATCAAATCCAATACCACATTAAAAGAATTATACACAATGACCAAGTAGGTTTTATCCCAGGTATGTAAGGGTGGCTCAACATAAGAAAATCAATTAATATAATACACCACATTAACAAAACAAAGGGGAAAAACCACATGATCATCTCAGTTGGCACAGAAAAAGCATTTGACAAAATCCAGCATCCTTTCCTGATAACAACACTTCAGAAAATAGGAATAGAAGCAAACTTCCTCAATTTCGTCTATGAAAAACCAACAAACTAACGCCATACTCAATGATGAAAGACTGAAAGCTTTCCCTCTAAGATCTGGAGCAAGACAAGGATGCCCACTGGCACCACTGTTATTAAACATTGAGCTTGAAGTTCTAGCCAGAACAATCAGGCAAGAAAAAGAAATAAGAGGCATCCAAATTGGAAAGGAAGAAGTAAAACTTTTACTCTTTGCAGATGACATGATCCTATATACAGAAAGTCCTGAAAATTCTATAACAAAGCTACTAGAGCTAATAAGTTCAGAAAAGTGGTGGGGTACAAGATCAACATGCAAATATCAGTAGTGTTTGTATATACTAATAATCAATAACCTGAGGAGGAAATCAAGAAAAAAATTCCATTACAATAGCAACTAAAAGAATCAAATATCTAGGAATAAATTCAACCAAGGATGTAAAAGACTTACACAGAAAACTACAATGGAAGGACATTCTGCACTCATGGACTAGAAGATTAAATATTGTTAAGATGTCAATTCTACCCAAAATGACTTACAGAGTCAATGCAATCTCAATCAAAATTCCAACAGCCTTCTTTGCAGAAATGAAAAAGTTAATCATCAAATTTATATGGAAAGGTAATGGGACCCAAATAGCCAAAATCTTGAAAAAGAAAAATGAAGTCGGAGGACACAAGTTTGCTGATTTCATAACCTGTTACAACCTACAGTAATCAAAACAGCATGGTACTAAGACACATAGATTCACGGAATTGTTTGAGAGTTCAATGGGAAAAGAAGAGTCTCTTAAACAAATGGTACTGGGAAAACTGGATATCCATATACAAAAGAATGAAGGTGGACCCCTACCTCATACCATAAACAAAAAATTAACTCAAAATGGGTGAAAGACCTAAATGTAAGCACCAAAACTATAAAACTCCTAAAAGAAAACATAGGAAGCATCTTCAGGACTTTGTGTTAGGCAGTGATTTCTTCAACTTTACACCAAAGCACAAGTGACAAAAGAAAAAATAGATTAATGGGACATCATCAAAATGAAAAACTTTTGTGTATCAAAGGACCTCATCATGAAAATAAAAAGACAACCTACAGAGTGGGAGAAAATATTTAGAAACTACATATCCAATAAGGGTTTAATATCCAGAATATATAAAGAAATCCTATACCTCATCAACAAAAAGACAAACAACCCAATTTAGAAATGGGTAAAAGACTTGAATAGACATTTCTCCCAAGAAGATTTACAAATGGCACATGAAAAGACACCCAACATTATTAGCCATTGGGGAAATGCAAGTCAAAACCAATGAGATAGCATTTCCAACCGCATGGCTTCTAGGAAAAAAAAAAAAAAGTATTGCAGAAGATGTGGAGAAATAGGAACAGTCATTCGTTGTTGGTGGGAATGTAAAATGGTGCAGCCTCTGTAGAACACAGTTTGGCAGTTTTTCAGAAAGTTAAGTATAGAATTACCATATGAACCAGCAATCCTACTTCTAGAAATATACACAAAAGAATTGAAAGCAGGGACTCGAATATCGACTGCATATCGATATTATAGCAGCATTATTCATAATTTCCAAAAGACGGAAGCAATCCAAGTGTCCATCAACAGATGAATGAATAAACAAAATGTGGCATATACGTGCAATGGAATATTATTCAGCCATAAAAAGGAATGACGTTCTGATACACGCAACAACGTGCGTGAACATTGAAGGCATCATGTTGAATGAAATAAGCCAGGCACAAAAGGACAAATATTGTATTATCTCACTGATAGGAAATAATTAGAATAAGATAACTGATAGAGTCAGAAACTAGACTACAGTTTACCAAGGGCTGGGGTTGGGGTAGAGAATAAGGAGTTAATGCATAATTGTTACAGAGTTTCTGTTTGGGGTGATGGACAAATTTTAGTAATGGATGGTGCTGATGATAGCACAACATTGGGAATATAATTAACAGCCCTGAATTGTATATTTGGGTGTGGTTAAAAGGGGAAATTTTAGATTGTATATATATTACTGAAATAAAATTTTTAAAAAACAAAACCATAGGACTCTGCAATGCAAACAATGAACCCTAGTGTAAAATATGGACTATGGTTAATAATATAATTATAACAACATTGTTTCATCGATTGTAACAAAGCTACCACGCTAAAACAAAGTGTTAATAATAGGGAAAACTGTGTGTGTGTGTAAGGAGGGGCATAGAGGAACCTTGTATTTTCTGCATTGTTTTTCCATACACCTGCAAGTTACTCTAATAATAAAAAACACTTCACATAAAAAAAACCCACAACTATTTCTAACAATCCTCATGGTAATTAACAACCTCCTGGTGTAGATTCTAACAGTCTTTGAATGTGTTTTTTTCCTGATAAGGACCCTTCATATATTACTTAACCAACCCCTGGCAGGGTCACTACGTACAGCTGCACAGGTTCTATACTGCACAACTCCAGGAGATGTCATGACAAAAGTACAGAATGAACGGCGCCCCCTGGAACTTTGCAGTGCCTCACCTGCTAACCTGTGCTTGGCAGCCCTGAGCCCAAAAATGTGGATTACTGATTTCAGGTGCTCCCTTCGACTTGTGCACACATTAATCACACGGGTATTAGTGAAGTATTTTTATGTTCATTACATAGGCAATAAAGCAAGCACTTTACTGCCTGGCACATACCAAACTCAGCGAAACCTCCCTGTTATTTTGATTTTGCCCCCAGCATTTTTCAGCGCCAGCACCAGCACCGGTGTTGAAAGCCACCGGCTCTGCAAGCCTTGGCTTGCAGAGTCCCAGCCCCTGCTCTGGAGGCCCTTCCAGGAGAGCCCAGCAGGCTTGGAATCCCCACCACCGGCCCTCCCTCCCACCACCAGCCTCCGCTGGCATGGACAGCACCCTCCAGAAGCCGGTCACTTCCCCGAGGGAGAGAAAGGGTTGGATCGCAGTGTCCCTTCTCCTCTCAGGGTTCAAAGCTACCGCCAGCCCCCATATGGCCGGCTTGATTTGTTTCTTATCTTTATTTTATTTTTTTAATCGAGCAGATCCCCTCTGGTTACTTTTTCCCCAGCATCTTACAGCATCTTTGGAGCGGGCAACAAAAGCATTCTTTTTGGAGCCGGCGGGGGGCCAGGGCAGAGCCACTTCAAAGGGAATGCAAAGCGGCAGCGATGTCCCCATCATTGTCCTCCCCTGCGTCTCTGCCCCCCATTGTCCCCGGTCGCCCTGAATAGGCAGGCACAAAGGCCACACGTTCAAAGTGGCACCACATGCTCCAGCCTTTGCTTCTGCTCCGCTGGCTTCATCCTCACACACACAGGTTCCAGCTGGGGGCTGGGGGGTGCGGGGCTGGCCTTGAAGTGTTGTGTTTTTCCCCTCGCCTATTGTTTCTCTCTCTCAATCTCTGTCTCTCTCTGTCTCTGTTCTCTCTCTCTGTCTGTCTCTCTCTCCCTATTTTCCCTGAGCCCAAATGGATGATTATATTTTGAAACAGCCCCTGACAGGCAGCCTCGCCCCCTCGCTTTCTCTACAGAGCAAGGAGGCTCCACCCAGGCTGCAGATCTGCTTCAGGACAACCAGAACCTTCGTTGGGGGGTGGAAGCCTGGCTAGGACAGGGTGGCAGGTAGAGTTTAGCCATTCATCTAAACAGGGTAGGAGTCTCCCACTCCTGGCACCAGGGAGTCTCAGACCTGCCAGCGTAAAATTGGAATTTAGGGATAGATTATGCCAACCTCCATTTCATAGAAGAGGAAACTGAGGCTCGGAGAGGGGTAGAGACTTGTTTTAAGCCTTACAGCAAGGCTGGGGCAGAGCTAGGGTTGAATCCAGGTGTCCTGAGCCCCCTGTCCAGTGCTCATTTCTTCCCTGAGTCAGGGAGATCTGGAAGGATTGGCTCCATCATGGGTCGTCAGACCGCCCCAAGCATTGAGAAGAAAATATCCCAAACTGCAGAGAAGGTTGACAAGGCTAGTGTTTATCCAGTGTTGCCTTCTGGGCAACTCTGAGCCCTCTATCCCTGACAAGCCAATTGCCAGGTATGCTCTCTAGAGAGACAATTGAGCCCAGGCCTGGGCTCAATTGTCTGGACTGGGAACTAGGTCTCCTGAGGCCCTGGAGGTGCAGGTGGAATGCACCTCTGGACTGGGAACTAGGTCTCAGTCCAGAATGCACCTCTGGTTCCCAGTCCAGAATGCACCTCTGGACTGGGAACTAGGTCTCCCGAGGCCCTGGAGGTGCAGGTGGAATGGAAGATGGTAGAGGATGTACCAAGAGGAAAAACAATCAGCCCCTGTCTACAGAGATGAGGACAACAACTGTTCCAATAACAACTCTTTCCTTAACTTGGGCACCACTCATCCAGCCCCTGACCAGTGTCTGAGTTGCCCTTCCCAACAATCCCCAATTGTGGGAGAAGGAACCTGAGGCTCAGAGAGGCTAAATAACTTGCCCAGGGTCACACAGCTGGTTGGTGGTGGAGCTGGGATTTGAACCCAGTGGAACACTGAATAGCACTTGCCTGCAGTCCTAGGTTCTCATAGAAACAACCGGTACCATGTCTCAGGGCCGTGCCTGGGATCAGATCATCCATGATGCAGGGGGAACATGAAATAATCACCTCCTCAAGTTGAGCCCCAGAGGAGCTCCGGGGCCACAGGAAAGCTTAGAGACCGCTGTCTGGAAGCCGCCCGGCCATGTGCTGGGTCCCCAGAGCTAGGCAGATCCTGGGTTTCAGTTCCTGCCTCAGGGCCCCCCAACGGGGCCTGCCTGTAGGGAAAGAACCACAGGCCTTACAAACATGGTAGAGCTGCTGTTGTTTTACACAAAAAGAGAAATTGCGACGCAGGAGGGAGTCGTCTATTTGCAGGCATTTGGGGCCAGAGACATGGTGATGGGAGTTGCTGGATGGAGGGCAGGCCTTGGAGATGAGGGGGGGACGGTGGGGCAGGGGCTGGGAGGAGGCTGGGGAGGGGTGAACAGCAGGGACAAGGGCAGGGCAGACCTGGCCTCTGGAGCTGGCTTTAAGGATGGTTCCAGAAAGAACCCAGCCCCAGTCCCAGCAAGACCAGAGCCCCCCAGCCCAGAGATGGGGCAGTCTTGAGAGAAGGTCTGCTGGGCTGCCGAGGGCACAGGGAGCAAGCTCGCCAGACCTGGGTCAGCCGAGGGCCTGCTGCGTGACCAAGGACATGGTCAGCAGTGAAATGAAGGGGTCATTGAGCTTGGGGGAAACTTGCTCTGGTGCTCCAAAGAGGGCGGGGGGCTGCCAAGGGGGCAGGGCTCCAGGGCCCCGCCCCCCACCGCGGCCAGCACAGCCTCTCTGAGCCGGCCTGGATTGGGCCTCCACTTAGGGTGCCTTGGAACAGAGGTGGCTTTAAAAAAACAAGCTTGGGAAACTACCCCAAACCTTGGAGCAAGAATTTATGCATCTGCTGAGTGCCAGGTTTTGACAAAGATGAACAAGAGGCAGTCCCTGCCCTCGATGAGTTTACAGCCGGGTGAAACTAACCTCTGTGTGTGTGTCTGTCTGTGTGGGTGTCTCTGTCTCTCTATGTGTGTATCTCTTTCTGTCCCTGTGTGTCTGTGTGTCTGTCTCTCTCTCCCATGTGCATACAGCCCCGGGCAATCCCAAGACCCCTATTTCCTCCTACGTCCAGGGGGTCCCGCCCAAAGCCCGGATCCACTCACATCCAGCTGCCTGTGGTTGGGATCCGCAGAATATTCTGTGGCTTCCAGGTGCCAAAGTGGAAAAGGCCGTGCTTGGTATAAACTTCCTGGTCATTTCTCAGAAACTCTGGCCAAATTCTGTGGCCCAAAAGCCCCATAAAAATATGAATAAGAGCCGATATTTCTTGGGCACTTGTTGAGTGCCAGGCACCATGCTGGACCCTTTGTACCTAGGAACCCACTTAGCCCTCCTATAACCCCATGAGCTGCAGGCAGGTGTCATCGCCATGGTACAGGTGAGGAACCAGAGAGGTTCAACCAACCGTCCCTGGGCCACTGGGAAGTAGCAGAGGTGGGTTGAACCAGGCAGCCTTGCTCACAGGCTGAGCTCCTAACTGCTGCATGTTTCACCACTCAGGACAGGACAGCTTCCTGAAGGAGGCAGGACACCCCTAGTTAGTCTCTTAAGAGGTGCACAGACAGAAATTGGGGCTTATAACAGGCTCCCCTTGCCTTTGCCCCAGAGTCTCCTGACCAGTGGGGCTGAGTCAATGGCTCCCCAGTTCCCGCTGGGAATTCTGTCTCCGTGTTAAGATGCCCGAGCTCCGCTTAATCTCATTCCCGAAAACAAATCAGCGTAATGAAATCTTCTCTTTCTATAAATTAATGCGTGGAGGAAACAGCTGCGTGTAAACAGAGTTGTAGCGTCGCCTGTTTAGACGTCATTGACTTTCAAATCAGCTTGCTTCTCCAGCCCGCATGGCAGAGATGGAGTCAAAATGCAAATGTAGCATAAACGACTCTATAATAAATGCTCATTCAACATTTATTCTTTCTCAAATCATCTCTTAAAGCTCTTTCATGCTAATGTCTAGAAGATGTGACATTAGAAAAATTGCTTTGACATGCTAAGGGCCTCCAAGATTAACAAAAAAAGAAAGGACAAGATAAAGCTTTCGGAAGACCTATTTCAGAGGAATTACTCCCGCCTTTGAAAGTGTTCCAAGGTTGCTGCACATTTCAGCTTGTTGGCATACATGTAAATGAAGTGCTACAAAAGTCCTCGGCTAAATTCCACTTGAATGAAAGCTCCCAGGCGCCGGCGCGGTGACAGGGATGTCAGCCAGACTTCAGGACAAACAGGGTGGCTGGAGGGGGCTGTCTCATCCTGCAGGCGGGAGGGGACAGACCCCAGCCCAGGCCGCAGGGCCATCGTGGTTGGCATGGCCGGCACCTGGTTGCCATGTTGAAGAAGGGACATCTGCATCCTTCATCAAGCAGATTCTCCAACCTACCCCCTACTCCCTGTCCTTACCCCCACCTCCCACCGCTCCCTGGCTGCTGCTCCACCCATGCCCGCTTCCTTGTCTCTTGCTTGTGTGACCCTGGACCAGTTGTTTCAGCTCTCTGGACCTCTCTTTAAAATGGAGGTAACACTAGAACGCACCTAATGTTTTAGAGTAGATTTGGCTTAGTCCAGAGGCTGACTCTTAGTAAGGGCTCGAGATGTTGTAGCTGAAGTTAGTGTCTTTACTAGGTCTCCTACAGCCCTGCCGAAGTACAGGTGGCAGGTAGGATATAGAAGAAGGGACACCAATTGGGAGAAGAGCAGGATGTCACAGAGATCCACAGGGTCCTGGCCAACTCTGCTGTGCCATCCACATCACTGCCCCCTCCCGGCCCAGCCCGGGCTCAGGCTTCCCAAGCCTTGCACTCATCACATTTCATTTCATAAAGTAGAGTCAAGGTGTCTTCCATGCGGTGCCACCAAAGGATTGGGCTTGGAATTAAGGGCCCATGCGGCATTCCCAGACAGCGCGTTTCAGATCGAGTCGGATGTGCTGTGGGCATCATTTCTAATTACCTGAGTGTCTTAGCATTTCCTGGAGAGAAAGGGAAAGAACATTCACTGAGCATCTTCTGAACAGGTTATCTCATTAATGCTGGCGCCAGCCCATCAACGTTGATGCTGTTCCCATTTCAAAGATTTCTGCTTTAATCAGGGAGATGAACTGCTCTAGCCATTCCAAAATGTCAGTGGCTTAACACAATAAAAGTAGATTTCCGACTCACATCGGACTGCAGATTTATGGGTGGAGTGAGCTCAGGTTTCATCAGGGAGTACCCAGAGGCCTTCCCAGACCACATTGTGGGCTCCTCTCCTTGGAACTCCCCCTACCTCACTTCTCCCAGAGAAAGTCACCATGACTTAGCCCATCTTGGAGGCGGGGGTGGGGAGCTGCTGCTTGGTCTCACCAGCCTGGCACCCTGCACATCTATCTGGAAGCTTCTAGAGTCCCAAGGGTCAAATCTGAGCATAGCCTTCTTTCCTCTCTCCCCTTAACCAACCACAGAACATCCTGTGGCTCAGCCCTTCTCTCACCCATAAGATTCTCCAAACACCTAATTCTGAGCCAGCAAGTTTATTTCATGTGCAAAGTCTTGGACCTGCCCCCCTCCCAGACCAACCGCTGGGGCCTTCGTCACCCTGACCCTCAGTCACCTCACCTGGACTCCTGCTGGGTGGGTGGTGACAACTGGGGGAGAGGGGCTCCCTCTTGGTACATGTCAATATGAACTTAGGGGGACAGGAATAAGTATAGCTTCAGGGGAACACACCCCCCTTTCCCTATATATATCTCAACAGTCAAGAGCACATCACAACTGCTGAAAGCACACGGAACCAGCTAGGAAATCATGAAACCCAAGCCACAGTGTACTTCATGGCATGAAAATTGCAAGTGGTTTATCAAGATAGAAAATCATATTAAAAAGAAAAAGAAAAAAAACAAAACCATGATTATGGGAGAGGTTGCTGGAGTTGCCTCATGTGCCAGGCTTGGGCAATGCCAAGGAGCTCTGCTGTCCCAGGACCGCGAGCAAGGGGCTCACGTACATCAGCCTCACCCTCATATTATTTTTAGTTTCTGCTGTGTGTGTTATCTTAGGCTGGGTCCCTCAGGAGCAGACCCTGAGACGAGGATTGGGAAGCAAGGAGCTTATTTGGGAGCTGGCCCCAGGAAGCTCCCGTGGGGGTGCGGTTTGTGAAACGGAGAAGGGCAGGAAGCCAATCGGCATACGTTAACCAGCAGGTACCATAATGGGCAATGTCCTGCGGGGAACTCTGGGAGACTGCAGACAGGAAGCCTGCTGGTTGCCCCGCCACCCCACCCCCTGCCCCCAGCAGCCAGGAAGCTGTCAGTCATTGATTGAAGTTTGACCCCAGGGGTGTTGACACCCTAGCTCTTCCACTCTGCAGGTTCCAGCAACCTGAGAAAGCCAGCCAGGAAGAGTCACAGATGTGGCAGAAAGGAGTGTCGGGGTCACCTGAACAGGAGCAGTGCCCAGGGGATGTGAAGTGGAGCTGGGTTACACCTGCTGCACCTGTGGGGAAAGGGACAGGCTTTCATACTCCCTGCAGGTTCACCCAGCTCTCTAACTATTGCCGGCATCCCCTAAAGTCCAAGGAACTTTTCTGTGTAGGTGGCAGCTTCATCATGCTCCCGGAGATCTTTGCAAGGTAGAGGGAGGGACCCATCCCCTCTGCTCAGCACTGGAACTGATGTCCGGCTCCAGCCTTGCCCACCTTCCTGAATTGGGCCTTCTCCCGGGCCATCTTCTGGCTGCTCGCAAAGAAAGACGCACACGGCACACTGTAAGCAAGTGGGGCCTCCTCACCCATCGCCTCCTAGGTCCCTGCAATGGAGAAGGGGGTCTGGGGGAAGCCCCTGCCTGTCAGGCCCCAGACCCTGCAGGGTGGCAGATGGAGGGTCTCTGCTTTGATGACTGTTTACTGAGAGTGGAGCTGCAAGGGAAACTAGACTTCTGGCTGCCCGTGACATCCTACAGCAGCTCCCAGAACATGGAAAGATGGGGAGATGGCACCTCCTCTTCTGATTTAAGAAGGGAGGACTCCATTGTAGGGAATCCATGGAGAATCTGAAGACCATCTCATGCCTTTCAGCCTCAGCTCCTCAGGAAACCTCAGCCGGGTGAGCTGTGCACTCACTGGAGGGACATGGAGGGGGAGGGTCATGGGATGGAGGCCACACCTTGAGTTGAGGGCAGGGAAGGCCACGTCAGAGCCTACTGCCTTGGTTTGGTGATGTGCATTGCTCCAATGATGAGGGGACTCAGCGTCAACTTGTACCTCGATGGCAGGCTGATCCCAGCCAGGCTGCACCCGCCCAGTGTGCCCACGGGTAAATATTTTGCAGCCCACCATGCCCCATCAGCCCCACAAATCCTCTTCTGGGATTGCCTGTCCCTATGCCTCGCCCACTTTTCTATTGGGCTTTTGGCCTTCTTTTTCGTGTTTGGTAGGTTCTTCGGGTGGCATGGGTAGGGATGTTTTTCAGTTATACACGTACAAATAACTTCCCCTAGTCTTGTATATGATGTCCTTTGTCACCTGGGCGGCTGCTCATCCTGACGTCAAGTCTGAGCAGTCCCTCACTGTGACCGGGAGAGCTGCGTGAGCTCACAGGCTGCTGACCAGAGGCCTCATCAGCAATCACAGAGGCTCACCAGCCCATCTTCAAGTTCACTGCCATGCTGCTGGAAACCACAGATGAGGCAGCGTGGGGGCTCGAACCACGTCCCCCTTAAAACCATACTCTGTGTTCCTGGGGTGAGAGCCCATTTGTAAATCAGACCTTTGAGTATGTTATTTTTAGGTAAGGCGTGGATTCCTTTGTGGATCGGACCTTCAAAGATCCTTTTTAGAAGGGACCAAATTGAATCAGGGTGGGCCTTAATCCATAGGACAGAGGCCTTATAAAGAGGACATTCGGGGAAACGGGTGTGGCTCAGTGGATAGAGCCCCTGTATACCATATGGGAGGCCCGGGTTCGCGTCCCGAGGCCTCCTTGTGAGGGCACGCCGGCCTGAGCGGTGCGGTGGGCTGATGCAGCAACCTCACGGCAGGAAGCGGGTGTGGCGCAATGGATAGAGCACCCGTTTACCGTATGAGAGGCCCCGGGTTCTCTTCCTGTCGCCTCCTTGTGAGGGCAGGCCGGCTCGCGCGGCGCCGTGGGCTGATGCGGCAAGACCTCACAGCAAGGGGGAGATAAGCAGACACGGAGAAGACACGCAGTGAATGGACACAGCAGCACAAGCAGCCAGGGGGCGATAAATAAATTAAATAAATAAATCTTTAAAAAAAAAAGAGGACATTCGGACATGGCCAGTCAGTAAAAGTCAGAAGAAGCCAGAGAGGAGAGAGAGAGATGGCCATGTGACAGGGCCAGCCAGCACCAGGAAGCACCAGAGAAAGCACGGCCAATCAAGACCTTGATTTTGGACTTCTAGCTTCCAAAAATACGTCTCAATAAATTCCTGCTAAGGCACCCAGTGTTCTGTATTTGTCATAGCAGCCCGGGCAGACTAAGGCGCGCAGTGGGGCGTTCTCAGAGGAGAGCCGACCATCGGTGAGTCCTTGCCCACAGAAACACCAGGAGCCTCTGGGGAGGCGCCCTCGGAGTCTGAGGCGCCTGAGCCTCTGTGACTCCAAGCAGATATCCTCCCATGGAATTTGCCTAAACCTGAGACTTGATGAGGTCTCTGACAAGGAAAGGCTGGGAAGGACCAATTTGTGGGCTTGGTGTTTGCCGAGTCCTGGAGATCAACCCTGGGCTCTGCCTCCCAGGGGCCAGTGGAACCAGGAGCCTGCCCTGAGAAGCTTCAGTCTAACTGGGGGAAAGGAGACAGACCCTGGGGTACAAGATAGGCCAGTGGTTAAGGCCTCAGGCTCTGAGTTAGGCTTACCTACTGTGTTACCTTGGGTTAAAGGCTTGACTTCTCTGAACCTCAGTTTCCTCGATTGTAAAATGGGATAATGATAGTATTTGCCTCATGGGGTTGTTCTCAGGGTGAAATGAGATAATACCTGTAGTATGATGGTAAGTGTCGCACAAACTTTTTGATACTGCTGTGTGAAATCCAACTGCTACATGAAACTGCCCTATGTGATAAAAGCTAAATTCCCAGCACTAGGCTTGGGGAACGGCTTGAACTGGGCATAAAGATGGAACAAAGAATCCTGCAATGTCCCAGGCAGAAGTCACGGGGGAGCCGATCCAAGTCACACAGCCCCTCGGGCAGGACATAGAACGCAAACATTTGCTCACCATCTCCTAAGAGCAGAGGCTGCACTCTGTGTGGGGGGAGGGCTATTAACCCTCCTCGGCCTCTTTCTCCTTTGCTCGTCCTCCAAGCAATTCAGCTCTGGCCCCAAACTTGCATCCTCCCATGAGCCAAAAAAAACCTAAGGTTCACAGGACCGTCCATCCTAGAAGATAATTGGGGGACCGTTCTTGTTACTAAAGCATGCTCCTTGGGGGCTTTACCCCCAGCTTCCAGCCACATACAGTAAGTGCGGTCTATGATGGTGAGTCCTAACAAATGCAATTTTTCTCCTTCATGTTTCCTTTCCAGTGAACCACCCCCCTGCCATTACTTAACTCACCCTATAAACAATGCTTTAGTCACCATTTTATAGTAAAAGAAACAAAGACCCAGAAAGGTTAAGTGACTGGTCTAAAGTCACGCAGCAGGTGAGAAGTAGGGCCAGGTCTCTGACTCCCCCACCTAGAACTCCTATCAAAGAAATCATCCAACCCCTACATCAGGCTAGCAGGGCCAGCCCACCCCAGTTGGGCGCTCTCACCAGCCAGGGTCCGAGAGCCAGCCCCTGGGAGCTCTGGTGAGGAAGACCGAGGTGGGGCACCTGCTTGGCCAACCCTGCCCATCCCTACCCATCCCACCACCAACCCCACGAATACATATTTTATGGGGCCGTTCTTCCTTCCTCTCGAATGGTGCCATTAGTCCACTCCCTGGCCATACAGAATAACATCCCTCAAGAGCAGGCCGCTTTCTGAATATTTTATCTTTCCTCGTTCCTTCTCCCCAAACGAATATATATGTACACAGTCTACCTCCTGCAGGAGAACTGTATTGTTTTCTCCCAGCGCCTGAGAACTTAGACACAGAATCGTGCATAAGTAAAAAAATATATGCCTTGCTATTGATGTTGAAAGTGAGAACCAATCATCCATCAACCCGTGAGGGAAGCCAAGAGGAAGATTTGCATATGGTTAAAAAAAAAAAAGCGGAAGAATAAAACCCACCCCATCTCGCAGAGCGAGCGGGCATCTTTTCTCTTTTCTCTAACAGGCAACCTCAGAGTTTCAGCGCCTTCCTTCCCGCATTTAGCAAATCTCAGCGGTGGGGAGAGTAAAGAGCTATTTTGTTAACAAGGTCAAAAACTTCCTATTCGAGATGCAAATGGAAGGAAGAGACCAAAGTTCTCCCAAAGTTTTACAGCGCCATTGTTATCATCATGGAATATTTAGGGCCATTGTTATCATCGTGGAATATTCAGGGCAATTGTCATCATCCTGGAATATTCAGGGCAATGAGGATTCCATTTGGCCTCCTTGTGCATTATCCTGTTTGGAGCTGAAAAACAGCTTCGTGGGATGGAAAGGCAGAGAGTGAGACCCCCATTCACAAATAAGAGGAGAAGGCCGGGAGCTGGCTAGCGTGTCAGTGTGCAGTTGTTCCAGGGGGGTTAAAAAAGTAACTGGCAGTTGGTTCCAAAGTCCCTTTTAAAGAGAAAAGTTGGTTTAGAAAAATGCATTGCCAGACTACTTTGCGCATGAAAGTGGGATCTTGAAGGCATCTTTGGAAGGCAACAATAAACGAAACTGTCCTGCACAGGCTTAGCAGCAATTTGAGGTGAGCTAGAAGGAAAAAGCAGTGGGGCTGAAGTGGCAGGAGCCTTCTGAAAAAGGTACCGAGTGAACAGCATCTAATGGGGCGAGAGCTAAGGGGCACTTTCTACGAAAGGGTGACTAATACTGATTCTAACTTGTTGGCTTCCTAACGTAACCCTCCTCCCCTGAACCCACCTCCCACCCCCAACCAAGATGTGACTAGAAGGTTTGAGTTCATTTTATGTGTGTGTTCTAAATGGGGTGACCTCAGACGACATATGCTTATGCTGAGAAGAATGAGGCGGAGTCTCAACTCTAAAGAGTTCGCAGTTCACAGTTTAAAATCAGAGAGGCAACCACGAGACCAGCTGACGTCACCCATGGGAAGCTATTTGGTGGACGACTCATGGCTGGTAGGAAGTAGTGTGAGACTAGAAACCATCTCCAGACTCCCAGTGCAGTGCTCCTGCCCTCAGCCCCACTGGAGGGGAAGGCGGCCTGTCCATGTTGGCCTCTCCTCTCCCCTCTTGGCCTCTCCACTCCCTTCTCTTGGGCCAGTCTCTGCCTTCCACATCTAAAGTGTTCATCGCACATTCAAACAGCCCAGCCCGCCTGTGTTCCAGGCCCAGCTTCTCAACCAGGGGGCCTCGGGGTGATGAGGACCCTCCTTCTGCCCCTGCCCCACTCGGGAGTGGCCCTGGCCTCTTCCGACCTCCGACCTCACTCCTGTGGCCCTTATCACTCTGGCTTGGGTTCTGCTTGTGAGAACTCCTGGCCAAAGTCCCCAGCAGCCTCGAAGCCCTGACCCCGTGCCTCTCAACCCCTTTTCCAGGGTCTCTCACCCAGCACTGGCCTGAGTTCCAGAGCAGGGTCCCCCCCACCCACCTCATTTGGTCCCTGGAGTCCATGGGGGACAGACAGCAGCCGCAGACCAGCCGCAGATGGGAGAGTGAGAAATGCTGCACAGGGGCAAGTTGTCCTGGTTTGTAGAGACGCCGACCAAATCCTCAGAACAGGCACCCTTCAGGAAGAGCCTATCCTGCCCCAGGCTGTTGGTGTCCTTGTTTGATCCTCTCAGTGAGAATTAAATTATTGAGGGGAGGGACATCATTGTCCCCATTTTATGAATGAAGAAACGGAGGCTCAGAGAGGTTAACGGGTTGCCCAAAGTCACACAGCTAGTTGGAGGCTGCACCCCAGCGGTCCGACTTCAGCACTC
>JAQZBX010027111.1:0-11988 GCA_029593785.1 Cabassous unicinctus
CTTCTCCGTGTCTGCTTATCTTCCCCTCGCTGTGAGGTCCCGCTGCATCAGCCCCTCGCGCCGCAGGCCGGCCTGCCCTCACAAGGAGGCCCCAGGAAGCGAACCCGGGGCCTCACACATGGTAAACGGGGGCTCTAACGGTTGAGCCACACCCGCTTCCTGTTGTGAGGGCTTGCTGCATCAGCCCACTAGGCTGCGTGGGCCGGCCTGCCCTCACAAGGAAGTCCCGGGAAGCGAACCCGGGGCCTCCCATATGGTAAACGGGGGCTCTTATTGACTGAGCCACTCCCGCTTCCCCATTATAGATTATAAATGCCCAGATTTTACTTGCGTGTGGATCCATGTGGGGGGACACAGCAAGAGCAGGGCACAGAGGGAGAGGGAGAGGGAGAGGGAGAGAGAAAGATTTGGCCTTTGCACCTGCTTTTTGAACCATTAATTATTCTGCCCCTTTGCTAATGGCATGGGAGGAGTCCCAGCTGTTTGCTGTTTTGATTGATTACCCTGCCCATCAATCCCCCAGAAGGGCCCAATGATAATGTCTCCGGAGAATATCCAAGGCTTCTGGCTTCCAGAGGAAATCTCATTCTGGATGGGATTCTCGCGAGGGACTTCCAGCAGCCATCTTGGGGGTATTGATATCCACGTGGACTTTTTGCCAGGTTCCAGATCCATCTATTGATTCCCTGTTTTACTAGGCTGCTTCAATAAGAGATGCAAAACCCAGAGTCTGAAGAATATGACAACAGGATTGAGTGGAACCAAGGTAAATAGCATTGGAGAGTTCCAACAAAAGAATGGAATAGTCGGAAGAGGCTCCTAGAGTGTTGGGTAAGAAAGGGTCTTGGGCTCAACCATTTTGTCCAGGGAAGAAAAATTTCAGAAATTTTCAGAAACCTTTAATTAAACAGACTGGCACACACACAGCATATATAAATTTTTTTCAGGATATAATAGTCTAATTAATTACACTAATTTGTCAAAGAAATGTCTCAACTAAATTTTATATAGTTCTCTAATAAAAATTATTTTATAAGCATAAAATCAGTGAATACTGCCAATTATCAGATACACAGACATGTTTCCTATTTTTATATAAATAAGTCACATGAACTACAAAGATTAGAATATAATAAAGTATAGAAAAAATAATGCATTAGAAAATTTTCAGCTCTATCCAGCAGCTTCCCACTGTTGCTAGATCTATAAGATGTACACAACTATCTTCAAAGTCAATCTGTATCCCATTCAGGAGCATGCTCAGACCTCAGTATGTTCAAATGGCTTTGGTAGAGGTAGAAACAGTATTACCATCCCTCACATGAGTCCAGTGACTTCCCTCGCCAGGCAGAAACTTCTTGCTATTCACCAAAACCCTACCTCCTTCTTTCTGGACACTCAGTTGGACTACATTTCCTAGCTTCCCCTACAGATAAGTCTAACCATGTGATTATATTCTGACCAAGACAATGTAAGGGAAAAGCATAAAACATTTCATGCATGATCCTTCAAGCTTTACACCTCTGCCAGACAGATACCAATGTCCAGAGTAATAAAAACTGGGGCCACACACTGATCAGCTTGGATTATAAATCTGTAGCAGAGCTTCCCTAACTACTCCTGAACAAGAACACAAACCCACATTGGACTGTTATATGAACAACTAATAAATCTCTATTGTGTTAATTTGCTGAAATGTGTTGTTTATTTGTTACAGCATCTAGCATTACCCTATTACATTACCCTTTTACTGAGAAGGGTAGACTAAGTGTGCCCAGGTTCAGAAATTTTTCCTCTCATCTATGTAAAGGTTTTCTTGAAATGGAAATTTAGAAACAATAACCAGGTCACACAACTGAAAAACTATAAACAGATTCAAGTATGTCTTTAAATTAATTTCAGATGTATATCTGTGGTTTTACCAGTCTATGCTCATTAGAAATTGCTAAGAATTCTGTAGCTCAGGGTAGTTAGGTCATGTCAACCTTGTTCTAGGTTTTTGATAGATTCATCTGTTGTCTGCTTCCATGTTCCTCAAATAGATTCTTTAGGAAAATTTCAGGTGACCTCTCCCCTACTCACAGTCTAGGGTTTTGCTAACAGAAGAGCAAAAAACTGACCTCTAATCTTTCCTTGTTTTATTGTCTCTGTTATTTTCCACATGGTGTCCTCTATATTTACCTTTCATGCCTCTTTCTCCTTTTCAGTCTTTTAACTGTGTTCTGTTTCCATCAAGTTGAATTCATGGTATTCCTTGAATCCTTCACAGTTTTGCTCTCAAGATTCAATTTGGTTTTTGGACAAGCTTTAGAGCACATACTTTCCTTAGAGTCACTACTGTGACCTCATGGCTGCAAGGTACCTAGTTTCTCAGTCTTTCTAATCATGTCCTGACCACCCTGCCTCTCTTCTCTTCTTGACTTTGGGTTTTTTGCCATCCTGACCACAAACTGACTCTCAGTTTACCCCAGACCAGCTTGTAAGATTAATCAGACTTTCACTCTCTGGAATAGATCACTTTTCACCCTGTGGTATGGGACAAATGTGAATTTTCTAAAAGAATGATGCAGGAAGACTATTAAAAAAAGAAAATAGAACATGGTTTCCCAGATGCCAGCTCCTCCTTCACCCTAAAGGATTCTCTTTCTTGCACCAACAAGGTGAGGAACAAAATGGTTGATCTATTTATCTGCTGCCTGCCTGCCAAATTCACCTAACAGACATTACATAGAATAAAGATAGGTAAAGGGGCTCTTCTCTATCTAAAATCCTTAACTCTTAACCATGGATTCTGAAAAGTAAAACAAACAAATAAGTACAGGTATAGCTGCTTTGAGATGATTTGATTTTTAAATAATTCTTTTCCTAAAATGATCAAATTATATGTTAATGCTTTGCATTTACGAAAGGATCATTCTTTTTACAACAGGCCCCTCAATGTTTCCATTAAATTAGAAGTTTTTAATATATGTTAAATCTTAGTTATTCTATTTATTACAATTGGTTTTAAAATCCAAAGGAACATATCTGTTATTGATGTTTAGTGTAAGTTTCATTGTATAAATTTTAAACCAATTTCAAGTGAAAGTTTCAGCTTACACTTTAAAATTACATTTCACAATAAGTCTATTTGAGGAGGGCTTTTTTACTCTATGTCCCAGTCAGGTGAAGCAAAAGGCAATAAATCTTAAAGACACACAGCCCTATAGTCCTGTAGAACCTTAAATGTCCAAGATAACCATTCCCATATCTTAGGCAAAAAAAGGCTAGCAAAACTGTCCCAGGCAATTAGAGGTAGCTTCTGATTTTGTTTTTGATGTGTTTATTTCAATTTTTCTAAAAAGGTCATAGTATCGATTTTGAGTGTTTTATTTTTTTTATATAAATGTGAAGGTTATTTAAAAATATACCACATATTGTAAGCTACAAGTTCTGGTGATACAAACTTATCAATTTAGAATGTTACTAATACTCAAGAACATAGAATATTTGGGGAAAAAAATCTTCATGGAATTACAAATAATAGACCATAACGTAACAGAACATATTCTAAGGCATGTTCCAGGGTTTCACACCTAGTTTTGTTGTTGCTGTTGTTGCAATATCCTCAATGACTTAGGAAACTGCTTTTAAAAGAGTATTTGGCAGATTTGTTTGTTCAGTACTTCTGTTTTCTTGAAAAGAGCTAGAATATTTAAGGGAAAGACCAAGAATGGCATGAAGTTTCCTTTAACCAAGTCATTGGGAAAAGGAAACAACTGCTTTGAATTAAAATATTACAGGAGCTCCATTTATAGCTTAATTTGCAAAGAACGTTAAAAAAATTTCAAACACTTCATTCAATGATGAGTAGTATCTTAATTATGTTTTAAAGTGCAGTAGCATTTACAGCATTGAATATAAGCAAAATTAAAATACATTGACATAAAATAATACTATATTTCATGCGACTTCTGAAAGAAATTTTACAAGGTATGATAAGTACCTTTGTAATATAAGCACTTTTTATTTTTAAAGATGACCTTTTGGCTCTGTTCATAGATGCAGTAAACTATTTTTTTGCAGAATACCAAAATTTCTCAAATAAATGGTACAATTATTTGCCTTATGTTCAATATATTAGTAATTCATTGAAAATGAATGCTTTACTGGAAGAAACTAGAATTTGTCTATATTTTCTAATACTTCAGAGCATACTCAAAAATAAGATCAGAAATAAATTAGAAAAGAAGATCAAACTAAACCCAAAGTTAGCAGAAGGAGGTAAATAAAATAGAGAATAGAAAAAACAGTAAAGAAAATCAATGAAACCAAATGTGTGTTATTTGAAAAGTCCAACAATAATAATGACAAAATGAAAATAAGAAGACTTAAATTATTAAAGTCAGGAATGAAAGAGGTGAGATTAATACCAACCTTACAAAAATAAAGAGGATAATAAGAGAATATTATGAACAATTGCATGCCAACAAATTAGATAACTTAGATGACATGGACAAATTCCTAGAAAGACACAAACTATCAAAACTGACCCAAGAATAAATAGACACTTTGAGCAGACCCATAGCAAGTAAAGAGATTGAATTAGTAACCAAAATGCTTCCCACAAAGAATAGCTGAGACTCAGATGGCTTCACTGCTGAATTCTAACAAATATTTAATGAAGAATTCTTTATACTTATTTACAATTTTTCACAAACTCTTTGAATAACTAGAGGTTCTAACTGTGCAATTAGACAAGAAAAAGAAATGGAAGACATCAAGATTTCAAAGGAAGAATAAAAGTATCTCTGTTCACAGATGACAAAGAATCTACACACACACAACTATTAGAATAGGTCAATAAGGTTGCACAATACAAGATCCTTATACAAAGTGTATTTTTGTGCACTAGCAACAAACAATCCAAAAATGAAATTAAGGGGGGAAAATCCACCTACAACATAAACATAATGCATAAACACAATGCAATGCAATACACTTCAATGCAATGCAATACAATACAATAAAATAGGAATAAATGAAGTACAGACTTTTACATGGAAACCTATAAAATACCATTGAAAGAAATTAAATAAGACCTGAATACATGGAAACATCCCATTTTCATGGATTGGAAGGGTCGATATTGTTAAGATGGCAACACTCCCTAAATTGACCTTTGATATCTTAGTAATCCTATCAAAATTTCAGTAGAAATTCTTAAAGAAATTGACAAGCTTTTCCTAAAATTCATATGGAAATGCAAGGGATCCAGAATATCTAATACAATCTTGAAAAAGAAAAATAAAGTTGGAGGACTCACACTTCCCAATTTCAGAACTTACTACAAAGCTACAGTAATCAAGTTACTGGCATATGAATAGATACATAGATCAATGAAATAGAACTGAAAAATAAACCCTTACATTTATGGTTAATTGATTCCCAAAAAGGGTGCCAAGATAATCCAAAGGGAAAAAAATAGTTTTTTCAACAGATGGTGTTGGGACAACTAGATATCTACATGCAAAATAATGAAGTTGGGCCCCTATCTGGCCACATACAGAAATTAACTCAAATTGATAAGCTATATAAATGTGTTTGTTTGCTAAAGCTGCAATGCAATATACCAGAAATGAGTTGGCTTTTACAATGGGATTTATTAGGTCAAAGGCTGAGAAAAATATCTCACAATGACAATCTCTGCCTTCTTCTCCAGGCTCACTTTCTCCGCATAGCTGTGGGTTATCAGGCACATGGCACTGACTGCTCATCTCTCCCCTCTCCTCCAGGCCTTGTTGCTAATTCTGCTTTGGGCTGCTCCATCTGTAGCTTTTTTTCTCTCCCAGGTTCATTGATTTCAACTTCTGGAGGCTTCTTTCTGTTGCTGCAGCTTTTCTCTGTGTCTGAGGCTTTTATTCTTTCATTTATAAAGGACTGCAGTAAGAGGATTAAGATCCACCCTGGGTCACACCCTACTGGAGCAGTCTAGTCTAATGGCCCTTAACTGATCTAATCTAATCAAAGTTCACAATAGGTTCAATTCAAGAACCTAATTTTTCTGGGGTCTACAAAAGACTAAAACCAACACAATGTAAGAGGTAAAACTATAAAAATCTTAGAAGAAAACATAGGTGTAAATCTTCATGACTTGGATTAGGCAATAGTTTCTTAGATATGACACCAAAAGCACAAGTAACAACAACAACAAAAAAATAGGTGAATTGGACTTTATTAAAATTAAAACTTTTGTGCTTCAAAGGCCACCTACAGAAAGTAAAAAGATGTCCCACAGAATGGGAGCAAATATTTATAAATCATATATCTGATAAGAGACTTCTATTCAGAATATATAAAGGACTCATATAACTCAAAATTAAAAAGATAACACTATTTTAAAAAATGGCCAAGACTTGAATTGATATTTTTCAAAGAAAATATACAAATGGCCAAGAAGCAGATTAAAAGATACTCAATATCATTAGTCATTAGAGAAATGCAGAGCAAAATCATAATGAGGTATCTCTTCAAAAATACTAGGATTGCTATAATAATAAAGACAGTTAATAACAAGTGTTGAACAGGATGTGGAGAAATTAGAACCCTTATACATTGCTGGTGAAACTGTAAAGTGGTACAGCTGCCATGGAAAATAGTGTGATTGTTTATCAAAAATTAAACATAGTGTTACCATATGACCCAGCAATTCCACTGCTATGTATACACATAGGAGAAGTGAAAACACATGTCCACGCAAAAACTTATATGCAAATATTCATAGCAGCATCATTAATAATAGTTAAAAATTGAAAACAACTCAAAGTACAGTAACTTATGACTGGATAAAGAAAATGTGGTATATCTATATAATCAAATATCATTCAGACATACGAAGGAATGAAGTACTGATATATGCTACAATATGGATGAAACCTGAAAACATTATGCTAAGTGAAAGTAGAAAGACACAAAAGGACAAATATTGTATGATTAAACTTACATGAAATGTCTAAGTAGGCAAATCCATAGAGCCAGAAAGTAGATTAGTGGTTGCCAGGGGCTGGGGTATTGGAGGTTGGGGTCTGAGGAATGGGGAATGGCTGCTAAATGGGTATTTGGTTTCTTTTGGGGTTGATAAAAATATTCTGGAATGAAATAGTTGCAGAACTGTGAAAATACTTTAAAAAACACTAAATTGTATAATTTAAAAGTTTAATTTTATGGTATGTGAATTATATCTCAATAAAAAGTAAAGAAATTATGCACAATTTAATATATGATAAAAGTTAGTTTAACCTCTTGACCCACAATGCCCTTCTCTTTTCTTATCTGAGGGAGGATTCACTTGGTTTTAAAGATTTTTTTCTTTTAACTCTAGAAAGAACTCAATATTCTAAACAACTCACACTGAAGAAATCCTCAGTAACTATTTATTCATTGAAAAGGATGATAAAATAAACATGGAGAAATGATACTGATTCAAATATGTGGGCTTAGACTTAAGGCAAATGTCTGCTTTCTCTTAAACTGGAAAATATCCAAAGTGTGTGCATGAAAAGGAGGTTCATGTGGAATTCAGAAACAGTAATTGTGATACACCCACATACATTTTATATATATATATATATGGTTTTGAAAAATCCTGGGATAAAGGTCACATCTATAGCCAAGTGTTGGGGTTGGGGAGAGTAACGATGCCATTATTTACTTCTTTATATGTTTCTGGTTGTCAAAAATAAAAATAAATAAATAGAGAGAGAGAGAGAGAGAAAACTAGAAAAAAAAAAAGGTGGTTAGGCAATCTTCATTGTCTTTCACCTTCTTTAGTTTCTGTGTGCTCTTTGTCTTTTGGATGTCCAGCATCCTTTCCTATATGGGGAAAAAAACCTTCACTGTGTGAGTTCCTGTGGGAGGTAAAGACTTGTCTCTCATTAAAAAGTCAATAAACCAGGCAACTTGAGAATGGGCAAATGGTCTATACTCAGCCAATCAGAGGCTCCCGCTTAGAACTTTGAATCTTTGAAGACTGATGCAAAGATGTAAGGACAGTTAAGAAATTACTTTTGCCACTGTGGAAATCCCAGCATGGCTAAAAGCAATGACCAGTGGAGGTACAGCCAACAATGGAGCACCAGACTGTGGCTAGAGAGAGACACTGGCTATGTGTCTTATTGCTTGTTAGAGAACCCATATTTCTGTTTGGTTCTCTGGCCTTCCTGCCCAATAAGTGAATGCCCTTCCAATATAGTCTTCCACTTAATTAGCCAGAAGCAATTTCTGTTGCTTGAAAAACAGCTTGATTGGAACCACTAGCTAAAATTAACTATATAAATTCTGAGTGTGGAAACTAAGATTCAATTCTATTTTCTAAAAATTTTTAAATCACTTTTATTCCTTATATAACTGAACCTTTATTTGAGAACCATTAAAATATATTTATAGGACGACATTTAGGATATAAAATTGACCAGAGAAGCACATCATTATAAAAACTAATTGAAGGGGACATATGTTTTTAACTTTAAAAAAATGATATCATGAAGTGAACCTCAGAATTTTATAGGACTGTAATCATGCCCTTAAAATTCAAATTTCATTAGATACCCATTTTCAGTAGGCATGCAACACCACGTGACTGTGATTGAAATCTGTCTGCAGTCAGTCCACAGAACTGCATCTTCCTTGCACATATCTGCTCATTTTGTCAGGCAAAAAAAGATCTTATAATGAGTTTTCACACACCCCCAGTCTTTCAATTCTCATTGTAATATTCCAAACAACTCAAGAATAACACACTAAAGTGGGGGCCTGTAGTCCATCTATGGTAACGTCATCAAATTAGAGACCTTTTCAGAGCAGCATAGATTCATAAAATCTCTTAGGACATCTTCCCTGCAATATAAACCCAAATCAAATGCCTCTCTTTGCCTCCTTATTTTTATTTTTATGAGCTAACAGAGAACCAGCTACATGATTACTGTAGACAAATCAATGCAAGTTTTTTTTTTTCAAGGTGATTAAAAACATTGTTTATCCTGGACTAGAACACAGTAGGATTCATCATGTAAACTGGCATTTTACTTGCAGCCATATGCCATCTGTCATTTTCTTTAATGAAGTTTGCATCAATTTACAGGAAGCACTAAATGCCATATAACTGACAGAATTTCTTTACTAAAGAAGTTTAATGCTTGATGTTATTTTTTCTGTGGAAACTCATCTACCTGAATCCTTATTAGGAAAAACTTCTGAGGCTCCCCTCCCACAGGTGATGACAGAAGTATCAGAATAAATTGCTCAGAAGCAAAGTATTAAAAAGAAAAGGTCTGTAGTATGTTGGTGAAGGGATGTTGTGTGGGAATTATAAACACATGCATGATTGTTTTGTATGTTTACAGCTTCTATAATAAAAAAATATTTAAAAAAAATAATAATAGGGTGATGGGGGAAACAATATCAAATATAAGATATGGACTATAGTAAGTAGTAATATATATATATTTTTTGGCTTTTACAATGGAGACTTATTAGGTTGCGATCTTATAGTTTTGAGGCCATGAACGCGTCCAAATTAAAGCTTCATCAGGCGATGCTTTCTCCCTGAAGACTGGCACATGGAGGCATCTGCTAGTCTCTCCCTTCTCTTCCAGGTCTCATTGCTTCAACTTCTGGCTTCCTCTCTCCTGAGTTCTGCTAGTTTCAGCTCCTTGCTATTGTGTCTTTCTCTCTCTGATCCTCTGGGTTTCTCTCTGAGACCCTGTGGCTTCCTCTGTATCCATCCTGTTTATAAGGCCTCCGGTAGGAGGATTGAAATCCACCCAGAGTCACACGCTACTGAAGTAATCTAATCAGAGGGATAGTAACATCTACAATAGATTTATACCCACAAGAATGGCTGAGCTCTAAGGACGTAATTTTTTCTGGGGTCCATAAAAGCCTCAAAGTACCACACTCTACCCTCTGGACCCCAAACAGACATGTTCTTTCCATAAGCAAATATATTCTTTCTATCACAATATTTCAAAAGAGTCTTTTTTTTATTTTTATTTTTTTAAAAGATACTTAGATTACATAAATGTTACATAAAAATATAGGGGAGTGGTAATATTTTGACGATGCTCTTTCATAATTTGTAACAAATGTTTCACAACAATGCAAAGTGTTGGTGGTTGGGTGATGTATGGGACCCCTGTATGATGTTATGCATATTTGTTTTATAAGTTCACAACTTTTACTATACACTTATTGTTTATGTAGGATCATGTATGAATGATATACCTCAATAAAATTAAATAAGAAAAGAAAAGAAAAGGTCTGAGTTCATGTGCAAATAGGTGAAAAATCCACTAATATTTCAGAATTGTAACTTTTAGGTAAATCACAGACACCTGTTGATAGTGGCCATCACCCAGCCCTCACCTACCCCACCTCCTTCTCTGGGGAAGTCTCAAACACATGTTAAGCGGCCACCGGGACTTCTGCTTACCCTCATCTCCTTTTCTATTGTGTGCTATTCCACAACCTGGAGGAAACGTTAAGTCTAATGAAAAGACCCCACCAGACCTTAACAGGATCAAGCAGCCCCAGATGACATCAGAACAGGAATTCTAGTGGCATTCCCTCCTATCTATCTACCCTGCCCCGACCTGGAGCAGTTTTGGCCACTCTGGGAGGCCAGCAGTGATGGGGCCTCTTCCCCTGTTCTTTCGGACTCTGTACTACATAAGTGACAAGTAGATTTGCCCTTTCTGGACCCTAATCTGTGCAAGAAAGGGATCATGTGCTGAAAGTTCCTGTTGTGCCCTGAACCTGTGCTCCCACGACTCACCATTGCAGCAACTCACTCCACAGTGATCACGCTGCTAAACACAGCACATTCAATTTTAGGAAGAAGGAATTCCAATATTTATTTTTAAAAAGAAATGTAATGATATGACTAGCCCAAGACGAATAATCCAAAATAAATATCCTGTTTGGAATTTAGCTAGTATTTCAAAATATTAAACAACTCTTCTTTATCTTCCAAGGTCATTACCTTAAACTTTTAAAATCTAACTTCTTAAAAAAATTAATCAAAAATATTTCAAACAGAAAAGAAACTTATCTAAAGTAAGATGACTACTATCCATGTATAACATATGGTAACAATTTTCTGGGTGTTTTTTTTTTCTTTCTGGATTTCTCTTTTTAAAATAAATAATTAATAAAACATTGAAAATTCTGTTAAAGTTGCCACTACCCTCACCTTTTCCCCATCTCTCCTTCTCCAGAGGCAAGCACTATCCAGAAATCAGTATTTATTAGTCCCATACGTGTTCTTATATATTTTTTTCAGCTCCAAAGATCCCTCTAGTCTCTGATCCACACAAGCAAGCTGCCCTACATTCTCCTTCCACCATTGTTATACCCCTGTTTACTTTGACTACATGCCAATTGCATGAAAATATGGCAGGGTGAAGAGCAAGCCCTTTTCTTTTGCAGTCCCCTGCCCTGCACCATTCCACTCCATCCATTCCAGAGATGCTCACACACTACCAGATTCTTTACCCCCAGTGTCTAACTACACAACAAGACAATACATTCAGGCCCTACAACTCACTAAACCTAATTGCAGGAAAACAGATTAAGGAAAAACCTAAACAACAGCATAAAGAGACCTCTCTTCTGCCTGCTGTCTCCTCCCATCCACTGTTAAGGGCACTTCCCAACACAGAGTTCTTTATACTTTTCTCTCTTCTAGTCTTTGACTTTAAAAAGTTCTTACACAGAATATTCTCCAGTACAGCTCCAACTCCCTCTACTTTGAGCTGCAGCTGTTTTATTTTCCAGCTTCAACTCCAATTGGATGTCCCATTCAAATCACCATGTAACAAACTGGCTCCTCTTTTTCACAAATCAGTTTCCACTCAAACAACACATTTTCTGTTAATAGAATCTCCATACTCCAAATTTCTTAAACGCTTGCCACGCTCTAGTGTCCCACATTCAATTTCCATCAGTCAGTTA
>JAQZBX010027111.1:12088-28653 GCA_029593785.1 Cabassous unicinctus
AACGGAAAAGCTAATATTTCTCATATTATGTAGGCAAAGTAACTGAGGCCTAGAAACATTAGTTAACATTGTCAAGGCCACTTTGGACAGCTGTTTGAAAGTTTCAAGGATAAATGAAAATGCACATTACTTAAAATCCAGGAATTCCACAATTAAGTGTAGACCTGCCCAGAGAAACTCACAAGGAGACATGCATGTGGTTGATAATAGCACAATTTTTATAATAGAAAGAAAATCCCAGGAACAACTTACATTGACAATCAATTGGCATATGGATAAACATGCTACTGCATATTCATATAGCATAATACTAAGCAAGTTGCAGAGGGATGAATACTATTTACCTGAACTGAAACGTTCCAAAAACACTACTTGTAGTAAGGCATAAAAATATGAATAAGAAATTATAAGCCAATTTATGATAGTAGATGCCTATGAGGAGGGAGTATCTGGAAAGGTACAAAACCTTAAATTTTATCCATAATCAGACTTACACGCATGCACACACACACACCCATATACCTACACACATGAGATCTGAGATTAAGCAAAATGTTAATATGAATTAGTCCTAGATAAGGAATTCATGTTTCTGCTATAATATTATTTGTCATTTCTAATAAATTATAATGTTTTTGAAATAAAAACCTATTTGGAGAAAATTAATATTAAATCCAAGCATTAACAAATTCCTGATGCATTAGATTTTGATGAAAATATTAACATTAGGAGAAAAGAGATTAATATTTAATTAATATTAATTAAAATGCATACTGTAAAATGAGAATATTTATAAGAAATATGAGTGTAGTAGGTTCAATGATGACCCCCAAAAGATATGTACACCCAGGGCCTGTGAATGTGACCTTATTTGGAAAAAGGATCTTTGCAAATATAATTAAATTAGGGATCTTCAGATGAGATCAGCCTGGACTACCCAGGTAGACCCTAAATACAATCCTAAGCGTCCTTATGAGAAGACCAGAAGACACACACAGAGGAGAAGGCCATGTGAAGACGGAGGCAGCAATGAGAGGGCAGTCACATACCGGCAAGGCCTGGGGCCACCAGAAGCTGCATGTGGCATACAAGGATCCTCACGTCCAAGAAAATTCATTTCTGTTGGGTTTTTTTTTTTTTTTTTGGTTGGGAATTTTTTTTTCTTTATTTTTAAAGGAGCTTTAGATTACATAAATGTTACATTAAAAAATATAGGGGGTTCCCATATATTCCACCCCCTCCCCCTCCCACACTTTCCCCCATTAACCACATCTTTCATTAGTTTGGTACATTTGTTACAGTTGATGAACACATATTGAAGCATTGCTGCCAAGCATGGTCTATAGTTTATATTATGGTTTACACTTTGAACCACACCATTTTATAGGTTTTGACAAAATGTATAATGGCCTATATCCATCATTGCAGTATCATGCAGAAAAAATTCAATGTCTCAAAAATGCCCCATGTTACACCTATTCTTCCCTCTCCCTCTCCTAAGAACCTCTGGGGAACACTGTTTTTATATCAATGTTACAAGTTCTTCCATTACTAGAATAATAAGTCTACTTTAGTCCATTGTTGCATTCCACCCTTATGTTTGTTCGTTCCTCTATCTTGAGGCTTTTGGGGATGGTGATGCCCACTCTGCTTCTGACTGAGAGGGGGCTTAGATCCCATGGGGTAGATGGATGGAACTGTCTTGCTTGCAGTTTCAGTTACTCTCTGCTTCTTGGGATAGGTGTTGTCCATCATCATCCTTTTGTTAGCTGTCCTGGATGAGTCCAATGAACTGGAGAGTAGGTGTTGGCTGCAACTCTGCTGAGATTCAGGGTTCACTCGGCATATGAACAGCCAGAAGATTTAAGTCTCTGGGGTATATATTTAATGGGTATAGTGCTAATTATAGGTTCAAATAAATGGGGCAGAAGAACCATATGTAGGAAAATTATAAATGGGTATAATTCTAATACATTGGGGGAGAAGCATTATCCTATATTCCAAGGTAAGACCCACTGATGGGGTGCCAATTTCCTGGGGTTGTCTGCCCTGCCTATAGTATCTAGATGTCTATAGGGCCCTCAGGAGCAGCCCTGCTTGAGGCACTGTTTACTGTGGCAGACAGTGAGATCCTCCTGAGACGTGCATAAGTGTAACCTCTGGAATGACCTCCCGACTCATTTTGAAATCTCTTAGATTTCATTTTGAAATCTCTTAGCCCCGAAGAACAATTCCATGTTCCACCCATTCCTCCTTTCCCCTCCCATCAGAACCTATGGCAACCATGAAGTTTCAATTTTTGAAGAATAAGGTTCATGGTTACATGCATGAATATTGAGGGCTTGACATACTGTTCTGTTTTCTTTTATTAGGCACTGCCTATGTACTCTAGATGTTCTTGCCCCTCTATTTGAGAATGTAGCAGGACTCCCCAGGATGGGAGTTTAATATTTTGTTGTTTATTGTGTGGGTTTCCACCCACTGAGATAACATCCTATGCCAAAATGAACACATTCATATTCCTTAGAAACATGCCCCAGGTACACCCTTTCCCACATAGCCCCTCACCACCAACGCCCTACACCAGTGACCCTCCCCTGCTATACTTGCAAAAAAAAGCATTCCCACCATTTTAGTTTCAAATGCAGACCTACAAATCCCCATTTCTGTCATTTTCAGTCACCCAGTTTGTTGTAATTTGCAGCAGCTGTTCTAGAAAATTAATATAATAAGATAAAGGGATAATATTTTTATGTATATTTATATAAAATATTTTATAAAATATATAATAGCTCTTGTAAATCAATAAGAAGTTTGCAGGAAAATACCAATCTAAAAATGTGTATAGATTATGAACTTATAATTCACAACTGAGAAAATAAATTATCGGTAGGTATATACCAACAATATTAAATCTTATTAGTAATAATAAGTTACGAGTTATTTTTCATCTATCAAATAAGCAGAGAAAACAAAATACATAAAGTTCTAGGCCAATAAGATATACCAATTCCTTATATAAATATTCTGAAAAAAAAAAGTTTTAAAAAACTGTATATATATATGTATGTCACTGTCTTTGACATTATAATTTTACATCTGGAAATTTAATATGAAGAAACAACTATCAAACATGCATAAAGACATAGTTAAAAAGTTTTAATTTTCATTTGGTTTATACAGGAAAAGAGAGAACAAACTAAGCATTAAATCCAGGGACAAAAGAATATTCTGTAAAACACTAGAAAGGATGTTTCAAATAATTTTAATATCCACAATATAATATTAACTGTTTTTTTCCTATAAACATGAATTTGTTGTGTTATTTGAGGCATGTTCTTTTAAGATCAACTTCCTTGGTAGATCTTTCTTAAACCGGCCTAGACCACTTTGAGTTTCAGTCTTTGGGGCATGTATTATCTACAGAATTCATCTGGTCACTAATCATGGACCTATCTTTTATTGTTGACTTATACTCTTCTTTCCTTGCTATTGAACTTGTCATATATGTCTGTTTTCTCTCCCTAATAAGATTGTAAAGTCTTTGAAGACTAGGAGTTTTTGCAGTACAATACTGTTCTTCTCTGACTGTTTTCTAGTATTATCTTTCCATTATTGAGAGAGGTGTGTATAAGAGGGCAGGATCAGGCTTGAGCATGTCACATTAAACCAACGATTTTTTTTTCATACCTACTATGTACTAAGACAAGGCCAAGTGTTAATGGTATTATAAAGAAGTAGAAGGTTTGATTGTTGTTTCCAAAGAGTTTATTATCTTGTTAGGGATGTAACATATCCTAACAGTCAAGTTAAACCATGGGGGTGCTTTGAGAAGAATATGTGATTTATATTTAATAACCAAGATGTGGTTAAACAACTTGCTGATCTTTTTTTTTTCCCCATTTTCAGTGTATGGAAAATGTAATCTAATGGCCCAGAATAAGTTAATGATTTTCTAAAATCCTTATCTATACCATTGACTGTTTTGATCACAAATGAAATGGGTGGGTAATTAAAGTGAAAATATTCCAGAGTTTAAAAACAAATTTTCAAAAGGGTTCATGAAAATTATAGTGTAAACAAATATCTGAATGTGAATTTTAACCATTTCAATGGCCAAAAAAGAAAAAAGAAAAAAACAAAGCAAAACAAGAGAAAACTCTTTTCTGTCCAACCACTCCATTCAAACTGCTGCCAGCAATGCCACCTATGACCTCCGTATTGCTAAATCCAGTGGTCATCTCTCAGGCTTCAGCTTATTTTACCATTCAATAGCATTTAATGTCATGATCAATCCCTCCAAGATACACTTTCTTCACTTGCTTTACAAGGCTCCATGCTCTTTTGGTTTTCCTTCTGTGTCACTGGTCATTACTTCTTAGCTTCTTTAGATGGCTCCTACCCTTCTCTTTGACCTCTTAATAGTGGAATGCCCCAGGACTCAGACCTCAATTCTTTCTATCCATATGTACTTCCACGGTTTACTTATCCCACCTTATGAGTTTAAATACCACCTATTTGCCAATAATTCTCACATTATATCTCTTGCCCAGATAACTCTCCTGACTTATATATCCTCCAACTGGATGCCTAATAATCTTCTCAAATTTGACATGTCCAAATTAAATCCCTGACCCTCTCCCAGAACCTGATTCTCCTATGGGCATTTCCATATCAGCTCGTGGCAATTTCATCCTTTCAGTTGTTCGGGATGATTTAGTTTCCCAGTTACTAAAACAAATATACAATTGGTTGGCCTAAACAATGGGAATTTTTTGGCTTATGGTTTTAGGCTATAAGTCCAAAATTGAGGCATCAGCAAGGTGATACTTTCTCCCCAAAGACTGTGGCATTCTGGGGTTGGCCGCCAGTAATCTTTGGCCCTTAGCTTTTCTGTCATATGGCAATGCACATGGTGGCATCTTCCCCTTTCTCTTTTGGGTTCCATTGACTTCCCACTTCTGGCCGTTTCCTGTGACTTCTCTCTCTTGGCCTTCTTTATAAAGTCTCCAGTAATAGAATTAAGACCTATCCTGATTCGGTTGGGCCATACCTTAACTGAAGTAACCTCATCAAAAGGTCCTATTTACAATAGGTTCATACCCACAGAAAGGGATTAAGATTATGTTTTTCTGGAGTACATCACTTTAAACTGCCACATGGACCAAAATCCTTAGAGTCATTTTCAACTTCTGTCTACCTTCAAATATATATCCAATATATGCAAATATATGATGGTTCTACCTTCAAAATATATACAAAATCTGGGCTTTTTCTTTTTACCAATTCTGCTGCTATGTGCCATGTTAATTGAGCCAACCACATGTCTGTTAGATTACTGCGGTAACCTTCTGCTTCTTTCCTTGCCATGCCATCTCACCAAACAGATTATTCAGCTAATCTTTCAGAAATGTATTGAATCATGCTGCTCCTTTGCCCAAACAATGGCAATGGTTTCCTAATTCATTCTAATAAATCTAGATGTCTTAAAACAGCCTACAAGGCTACATAATATGCCCACTCCCTCCACCCTGACTCTATATAGCCACTTTACTTCATTGAACTCATCTGTTTGTTCACTTAAACTTTTTCACGCTGATCTCTTGGGTGTTCCTTGGTAACTCATGTTACCTCCTTAGCATCCTTGCTTTAGCTGATTCCCATGCCTGAAGTGATCTTCACCCAGATTATCTGCTTGGTTCACTCCTTCACCTCCTTCAAGTTTTTGTTCAAATCTCACTTTGCAGATGAGGCCTTCCCCAATCCCCCCATTCCTATTTAATATTTCAATCCACCCTCGTCCTCCTTAATCAGCTCTACTTTTTCTTCTATGTATAGCTTTAATTAGCTCAACATTATATATAATCTAAATAATTTATATATATATGACATTTACTGTTATATAACTCCTCTCTACTAGAAATAAGCATCCTGTTTTGTTCACTAAAATATCCCCAATGCCTAGAACAGTCCCTGACATGAGTAGATATTTTTTGCATAAACAAATAAAATATGGTAAGCACGAGATGGAAGAGGGTGCTCTGTGCTTTTAGACTTGGTTATAATATGCAAAATTCTATAGACATTACTTTTATTCATATTGATGTGAAAAAAACATCCGCAGTGCAAAATAATTTAACACCATCACAGTTTACACATTCAAATGAATACAGCAGTAATGGTACCAAAAGCAGAGGTCTTGCCTTTTGTTCAACATTAAGTAGGTAAATAGATTTTCTCTCAAATATCATGTAAAATCTTATATGAGGAAGGACTATTATTTAATAAAGGGAATCCTGAGGCCACGCAATTTTATATTGGAAAAAAATTGATCATTGTGCTGCTGAAAGAGGCATCCAATTTGGAGAGGTCTCATTTACTTATAGATTGTTTTGTTATAGATGTTTTGAATTACTGTTCTTTTTCACTTCAGGGCAAATTGTGGTTCAGATTTACTATCCATAGCAAGCATGGCGACTTCCAAATCAGGTCACAACAATAAAACCGTTCAGGATAAGTGACTCACGCTGACACTGTATAATTGTGCAAATGCTTCTCCATATCAGGATCTGCGCTTGAAATTAATTTTATTTACTTTGGTGCATGTCCTTCTTGCCATATAGTTACGGCAGAGGGACAATGCTAGTTCTTATGGTCTGGGTCAGTCTGCATGTAAAAATAAACAAATGATAATAAACAAATGATAGTCTGGCACTAGCCAGAGATTTAGAGAAACATATATCTGACTACAACTCTCTTCCTTGCCTGGACCTGAAGCAGCATGCCAGCTGGCAAGCTGGATGCAGTGCAGACAAGCTCCATAAGCATCAAAACTCAGCACCTCAATTTCCTGTCCTCAGCAGCTTGGAGCAGCAGGAGGAAAGAAGAGAGGATGCTCATGGCAGGCTCAGCCCATCGTGGTGAGGCTTGGCTGCATGGCTTCCTTTATCAGTCTGCAGAGCAGTGAATGAGGAGGTGCAGCTGACAACATGAAGCCACACAATGCATTCAGGTTCCAAGACTGACAACAGCATGTCTAGACTGAGTAAATGAGAATAAACCAACAGACAGACAAAGGCTGATGGGGAAAGAGACCACCCACGAACTAACCCCAAAGTACTGTGGAGAATATTGTCATTCTCCTTTTCATTTGGGTAACAGATCCTTGCCATCTGACTGGTCAAGGCTCAGAAGACATGGTGTTACTGTTTGTTCTTCCTACATGTGAGTTTGGGCAAAACCCAATCTCTTTGGGCCTCATTTTCTTTATATTGCAAACAAAAGAGCTGAATATGATTATTGGTGTTATAGTTTTGTAGTTCCTTCCAGTTTGAATATTCTGTGACTTCCTAAGACTGGTCAAACTGTGATTCCCAAGACAAGAGTCAAGTTCACCCCTCTTCCATTTTATCCAATAAACCAAAGAAGAAAAATGTCATTTTGGTCAGTGAGCAATTGTTCCTGCTGAATTCAAGAAATCAGTATTAAAATATTTCTCTATCTCATATATTCTGTTCTATTTACTTCCTAGAACAGGTATCCATTTCCCTAGTTTATCACTCACTACACTAATTATGTAGCCCTTATTGGACTACAAGTCCAACGAGGGCAAAGACGCCTCCATCGGTGAGGCTAGGTACATAGTGGATACCTGATCAACCCTTGTGGACTGGTAATAAATCCTTTGTATAAATACATGTGTATACATATGCACCTGTGTCAGCAGGTGGGAAGATGAATTCTTGTAAATAAATGCAGTAGTATCCTGATCATTTGGCCTTCGTATCCTTATAATGATTTCCAAATTGAAGCACTTCCCATCTCCTGCCAAAATCAAGAGAAGCATTCATTGTGACTATTTCTTTTCAGAGAATTTAATGGACCTCTACAAATCTGACAGATGGACTGATTCTCCACTGTAAATTCCAGAAATGAGAACCTGCGTTTCTTAGCTTAAGTGATGCCTGCCATGATTGTTCCAAAGGCTTTCATTTCTTTCCTATCATATATTGTTTTATCACTTCTTCCCCTGACCTCATCTCCTTGAAAGCAGTTGTAAGAATTAACAGAATTAAAGATTAACATGAGGGCTGGCATTCTTTTACTCATTATTTCAATGAAATCAAACCTATATTTGAGAGCCCATGACTCCTGGCTACTGGGTTGGGTAGTGGGTATAAAACATTAACAAGTTGGACAGAGTCCATCTCCTTACAGAAGCTAGACACTAATGAGGGATACAAACAAGTTATAGCACAGGTAAAAAAAAAAATGGTGGCGATATGGGACACTGTGGGGTGAGGTGGGAGGGGGTCCTCTCCAGGACTTTGGGTGGGGAGGTAAGTCCTTCAAAACATCAATTAGAGCATTTCACTCCTCTTCTTGGAATCTCCCAAAGGCTCTCACCTTTCTTAGAGTAAAAGCCAAAGTCCCTACAGTGACCTACAGGACTTTTAGTGATCTGGGCACCCATCATGTTTCTGACATCATCTCCTCTTCTTCTGTATGTCTCCTCGTTCAGTCTACTCCAGCCACCCTGACCCCTCACTGTTCCTTAAGTGCACCAGCCCACTCCTGTCTCAGGGTCACTGCACTTATTATTCCTTCTGTCCAGAATGTTCTTCTCCAGAAAGCCTCATGACTTTCCCCTTCATGTCATTCAATTCTTGACTCAAATGTCCCTTTCTCAATGAGGCCTTCCCTGGCCACTGGGCCAAAACTTCAACCACCCCACCCTCCGACATTTCATATCACCCACCCTGCTTCATTTTTTTCTGTTTAGCACTTATCACTATGTAACATACTATATATTTAAACTGCTTCTTGTGTATTACATATCTTTTCCATTAGAATGTAAGCTCCATGAGAGAAGGGTCTATGTTCATTTTATTCACTATGGTATCCTCCAGGGCCTAGAAAAGTGCTTGGAACTTTATAGGTACTAAATCAATAGCTTTTGAAAGAAAAAAAAAATGAAGTGTTATAAAATGCTTTCCAGAGGAAGTGATCAATTAAAAATTGAGTTGAAGGGGATGATGAGACTGAATTATCCCAGCAAAGGAACATGGAAGGTGGTGAGGAGGAAGGGGCTCAGGTAAGACTATTTCAAAGAAAGGGACCAGTCTGCACAAAGTCTCAGAGGTAAGAGGAACCTTTACTTAAGTTAAACTGAAGTGTGAGTGCCAAGGGTTTAGCAAGTGATAAAGATGCGCTGGAGAAGGAGGCTGGGCCAGATTATTCAGGCCTTGTAAGCCATGCAGAAGAGCTAGTACTTTATCCTAATAGCAACGGGAGGTATTTGAGGAATTTTAATCAAGGCAATGATGTGACTTGTGATTAAAAACAAAATCACCATGAGTGGTTGGACAGGAGCCATGGGAATGTGGCAGGTGAGGGATGATGTCCATGAACCAGAGAAGTAGTGATGACACTGAAGAGAAACAGGAAGATTCTAGATCTAATTAGAAGGACTTGGTAATTGATATTTATATGTATGCTATAAGTCATATATGATTATTAAATTTTTTAATTATATAATGATAAATTATATATGATAAACAATATATTTATTTCTAAGGTAGATTATGTGGGAGAAGGATAAGTAAGAGAGAATAAGAGAGTCAAAGAGGATGGCCAGGCTTCTGTCTTGGGCAAATGGACATCAATTGAAGAGTGCAGTCGTTTAAAGATGGCCAAATTCTTTGACACTTCTCCCAAGGGAGACGTCTATGTCCCTTCCTGTTGAATCTGGGTGGGCTCTGTGACTTCTTTGGAGAATTAAATATGGCAGAAGAAATGCACTGCTAGACGGGAAGAGAGAGGGAGCTTCCAAATCTGGTATGTTAGACCTAAGGAACCAAGGTCCCCAGCCAACAGAGTCAGCTAGGCTCCCAGCCGACAGCCAGCATCAACTTGCCAGCCATGTTAATGAGACATCTTGGAAGTGGCTCCTCCAGCACAGGTGAGCTTCCCTAGCTGACCCTGCGTGGAAGCATGGAAGCCTTTCCTGCTGTGCTCTGCTCAAACTGCAGGTCCATGAGCAAAAGAAACTGATGCTGTTGTTTTAAGCCAGTAAGTTTGAAGGTAGCTTGTTACACAGCCATAGAGAACCAAAATAATGAGCCAATAGGCAAGGGAAGAGAAGCAGCTCCTGTGGCAGTCACTGTCATGGTCTTTCTGGGCGGAACCACACAGGCTTAAGCAATCTTGGCCCCCCAATTATTCCTTCTCAGTGGGATGTCACAAGAGAATAGAGGCTCTGTCTAGTATGCGGCACACTGGTACTTTGGGGTGATCTTGGAAGGAGCTAATTCTGATGTAAAATAACAAAGGAGGAAACAGAATTCATGATATTCTTTACGATCACACTTTTGTTTGAACCATTGGAGGGAATCCAATACAAAATTAATATAATAAAATCAGAAGTTTGCTTAAAAATATTTCTTCAGATTCCAAAGTTCAGCTTGGGGTAGGGTGATACTGAAACCTCATAGTTACTCGATTGAAGACATTCTTTTCATTTTGTAAGTGAACAAAAGAGTAAGTGAATGCCTGTGGACCTACCTAACTTAAGAGTAGACATCATCCTTATACTAAGTTTGAAATCGATAAGGTTTCAGACTAATATCAGCGCTTCATGTCAGGCCAGGACATGCATGTGATAGATGCAGCCAGGTGGGAAAGGGGAGCAAAAATCTCTGCTTTTCTTTAGACTTCTTTTTATTTTTTTATTATTTTTTTAAAGTTAGGCGAGTATACAGTTTGATTCAAATGCTGCGATTCATAACTGGAATGTGGATGGGATTAAAATAGTTTTATTAGAGAAAGTGAAGTCCTAGAAGGAAAAAGGCATGAAAAACCGAGTGACTTCTTTTCTAAGAGCTGACATCAGTTTGAAACGCTTACTGCAGAGCCAGAAACCACTCGGCAAACCTCAGCCAAAGGCTTTATAAATCCAAGAATTATTTCTATTGTCATCCTAATTACCCTCTTCATTGAAAAGGAAGAAACCACACCCTCATTGTCGACATAATATTCAAATTATATATGTGCCCTGGAGCTTAAGAAAGTTGAGATGTGTCCCTTGGTTTTCGTGAACCTAACTTAGACGTAACCATCCAGCTATTAATTACTAGCATTTCTTAAATGTAATTACAGTCTTTTTAGGAAATGGGTTGCATAATTTTCTACCTAACAGACACAATAGAGACTCCAACTCTGTAGTGGTATTTAAAACATGTTCAGTGAATGACTAGGTAAATGGTTCAAAGGGAAGAGAAGCATATTGCTATCATTAATCCTGACTCAGAAGATGGTATGGCTCTGTTCTGGAAAGGCAAATTAATGCCCAACATCCCATCCCAACAATGTGGCCATTCTCACCACTTTTATGGCCTATGTAAGAGAGCATTTCAGTGTCTTCCATAATATGTCTATTACAGAAGGCCTACATAATTGATTCTTACTTGAATATAGTGCCAAGAGCAATTTTATCTTCAGAGAGTAATCTAAGTGCTACTTTTCCCTAAGAAAATGGAGACAATGCAATCCAACATATTCCCTTTACCACGCTGAAATCTCAGAACCAGTATCATTGTCCTAATACCCTGATTTGTTCAACTTAAGAGTCTGAACACCTTTCTGCATCTTTAGGATGATCATAATTCTGTTTTAATTTTAAGTAGCTTGCCATGTTGTCTTTTTCTTTCTTTCTGTTTTTAAGTTTATTTCTGAGTTGCAAAGATTATCTCCCCTTCCCCATGTTTTTAGAATTTCCTGTATTCTCCCACTCAATCTTGGCTGCCACAACCAGACAGACAGAAAGTACCAGGACCTTCTTTTTCTTGCATCTGTAGTGGAAACCTTAGCAGCAGACACTAACTGCTCCAGGTTTGTCAGAGACGCATGCCACATTGTCTTTTAATCTACAAATCACTCAACCAAATAGCATTTGGGGGGAGGGAGCAAAGACAAGGAATTGATTGGGAGGGGAGTAAATCTTGTATATCTCAAAACCCCTAGTTTCCAATCCAATAAAAAAGTTATTTTAGGGCTTTTATTATCATGGATTGATTAAATTGAGTAGTCAACTATGGTTGTGAAGGTTATACAACAGGTGTAAAATATGGTTTTTGCCTTCGGGAAATTATCCCTTATATTCGTATTTGGGAGATGACATATATAAGGACAAAAAGATATCTCATTAAAAAAGGAAGTGAAAATTCTAAACATTGGGAAAATAAAAGGTTGAAGAAAAGTATCTGATGAGAGCTTAGTGACTGGGATGGTTACGAAAGCATCATTCATTATGTAGTCACCCAACAAATATTGGCAGAGAACCTACCATGTTTTAGTGACTGTGCTAAGCTCTGGAAAGTCAATCATAAGCCAGAAGCAGATATAACCCTAGCTGTGTGGCATAATCACTAAGCTTATGGGCTCCGGAGCCAGACTCCTTGATCTTGAATTTTCACCTTGCCGTTCAGCAATTTGGGGCCTTGTAGAACACTGGTCAAGCTACTTATCTTCTCTGTGCCTCAATTTCCTTATCTATAAATAGGAATAGCAAGAGTACCTGCCTTTTAGAATTGTTGTGAGAATTAAATGTGTGAACTCATGTAAAGCAGGTTATATAGAAAGCACAACACAAGCGGCTTAAGTCTATCCCCTAGAATTTAGTGGGGGACAGGCAATCCTATGCAATGGGGACTTGAACTGGATCAGAATTTCTAGGAGCTTCACCAGGTGCCTTCACTGGCTTAGACCTATAGGATTCTGGTTCCAGGAAAAGGTGGAACAGGGGAGTTTCACGCAGAGCTTTTGAAGAATGGCATGCAGGTCTCAAAGGCAAGGTGCAGGCCAGGGCACTGATAACATCACTCCAGAGAATGGACAAGCTTGAGGCAATTCCAAAGCCTCTCAGCACAGAAAGCAAGGACAGATAGGATCCATCTTCTTACAGCCAGTTGTCCTAAACCGTATAGCATGAGAGTTACCCCTGCTTCTTCCTGAAGAGAAAGAAGAAAACCAGCAGGTGTTGAGGCTGTGGCGAGTGCAAGGGAAGTTATGAATTACCTCACTCAGTTTCCGGCAATAAACCTCTGAGATAAGGAGACTGAGAGGCAGGGAGGTTAAGTATCTTTTCAGTGAGTAGTTTCTCCAGTTTTTACCTTTGCCTCTTACAATCAGAGGCCAAGGCTTGTTTTTGCCAAGTTCTTGAACTTTAAGCCAACAGAAGTGGTAGAGCTTAGAGCTGAGAGCTTAGAGTCACAGTGCTTGATATCTAGTATGGACAAGCTCACAAGAAAAAGGGAATTTATAAAAAGCACCAAGCTGACTGGTTCCAACACCTGTGAATCTGCAATTTCAGCCGGAGGAGAATGCGAGAAGATTCCACTGGCAAGGGTCTATCAGTGGTTCATGTTTTCCTTTCCCTTGCAACATCATCTTATTCCTGATAAAGAATTGTTAGAAGCAATGTGCTGCAATGCTTTGCTGCCCAGGGCATATCATCTAGGTCCTAACTAGGAGATTTGCTTGTAAGAACTCACACACAGGAATTACACAGGCTAGTGACAAAGGTCCTGAGGAGTCACACAGGACCTCCCCTCCAGGACCACCCTGGCAAGGTCAGTGACATAGAGACTGCAGCTCCCAATGTCAGGCAGTAGGAGCTCCCAGCCACAGGAGGCCACTCTGATCCAGCAAATTTATTCCGATTATGGTTGGGACTGTGTTTGTTTGCTTGTTTGCTTGCTTGTTTTCTGGGGCCAAGTTCAGACACAAAATAATGCACAGCATTCCAAGTCATCAGTTAGATGTTTCCATCAGGTCTTTTTTCAGTTTATCACTACAGTCTCTGAAAATACAACTTAATAATTTTGGCTCATCATCACTGGCCATTAGAGAGAGGCTGAGGGAGCTGAGGGAGGTCGAGGGACGTTTCACCCAGTAGCTGTACATAATCTATTACAAACCTTGAATAGTGCTGAGTTGAGTATTTGCGGGATGTCTAATCCTTGAATTCTGAATTTGTCTTCACACTCTTCAGAGAGCTCCGTATGTTTTTCAGTCATGTCAGATGCAATTAGATACAGTTTGTCTCTCTTAAATTCACCAGGGATTTATTACATTGGCCTCTGAAAGTTTCCCTTTCAAATGCCCATTGATTTTATAATTAAAACAGTGTTCAATGATCACTCTCATCCCAGTTTTGACTTTGTGGCATTCCTACCTCCATGGAATTTAATGATGTGAAGAGTGGAAAAAACATAGTTCTTTGAATCATCAAGCTGAAAGTAGCAGAAGATGAAAATAGTTTTGTGGTACACAAGGTAATCATAGGCTCTGTTGGCAGTGAAGTCACCAACCTGGCTTGCCCACTCCCCCACCCCCAGCCTATGGTTGAGGCAAGACATATACATCTTTTCTTATGATGGTGATGGGAGACTCATTTCTTTATCATACAAAGCTTCTTGCTTAGATCTTGTCACACACAAAAGTAAATTGACCCCATGTGTCAAGGCAGAGGCCGGCATGCTACAATTTGCAGAAACCCATTGGCCTGCTTTCTACCAATCAACAAACAGGTTGCATATTCATCATTCAAAACAATGGTAAAATGTATACACAGCTTTCATGATGCCAAAAAAAAAAAAGACTGGAGACAGAATTTCAAAAGTTTAATTCCTACCAAGACTTTAAAAAACTAATTTAGGAAACACATAAACAGACTTCATGGCTTTGAACAAACTGAGAAATGACTTTCTAGAACCTCTGTCCATTTGCAAAGCCAAGTGTATTTAAAATTATTTTCATGACTAGTTTTCACCATCAGATTTCATGATAAGAACCAAACTACTATATTCTTTTAAAGCATAACTTGTTTTAAAAATAAAATAGAAAAGTACAATAGCCAATTGTCTTTTGAATCAGCTATGCTTTGCATATACCTCAATTAACTCAACAGTTTGAGATGAAAGAATAATGTAAACATATTGTCATCTTTAACAAGTGCTGAGTCATTTCTCCATGAATGGACTAAGAAAACAGGTTTATCATCTTTTCTAAATCATATTTAGCTACATTCTTGTTGTATTTCACTCCTATAGTCTCTGCATTCTCCTCTAAGTCATTGTTTTTCTTTTCCATAATTTAATTTTAAAAACTTAAGTTCATCTCAAATGTCAAATCTATATGTGTACATGTTATGTCTGCATCTTAAATTGGTTCATGTCAATATGAGTGAACTGAACCAATGTGAACATTCTAAAAGATGGATTGAAAGAATATTTTTCTTATATTAGCACAAATGTCATAGTCATTAGGATTTAGTAGTACAGGTGGTATATATTAAATTTAGCTAATTAGCAACACATTATTTTTTTGTACATTTAAACATCAATTAGATTGCTTTGTTAGTGAGTACAGAGAAGGAGATCAATCATGCACTTGATTATTTAATACATATTTTCTGGGCATTAACTGTCTGCAAGGCTTGATGTTAGGCAATGCCAGGGGTAAAGATAAACAAAAAATGGAGCACACAGACAAGAGTAAGATGAAACCCATAGAAGTACCAAACAATAGTGTGTGCAAATCAGAGAGGGAAGAGATAGTATCTGGTTGAAGTCTTCCCACAGGAAGGGTTATCTGACAAAAGTGGGGCATGGTAGACAGAAAGGGGTAGAGACTCCAGAAAGGAGGACTGGTATTAGGGCAAAGAGTTGGAGGTGACAAAGCATGGCCGGAAATGAGCAGTACAGTGTCGGAGGGCTTCTGAAATGGAATGGTGGAATGTGAGCCTAGAATGGCAGGTTGAGTTTAGGGCCTTGAAAACTCAATTCTAATTCCGCTGGCTAATAAAATTAAAAGGTGTTTCCACATTTAAAAAATAATTATTTGTAAAATAAAAGCATTAGTCTAATAAATTATTAGGTAGTACTGAACCTGTTCTTTTGACAACTTCAAATGTTTTTGTTTCTTTGTTTTAATAAATTTAGGCAACCTGTAGGGTTCATGGTTGTATGCTATGTGGACACCAATCTTGAGTCTGTTTGTCTTTCTTTAGTGATGTTTCCCTACATAATGCTTATTACTTCTAATCAAACAAGTAATGTCACTTGCAGCTTTTCTTTAAAGGCATTTGACATCAAATCACATGCAAAAGAAAGGACTTAGGCTCCTGTAGCAGTTTGGTATTGATGAATTCCAAAAAGAAATACTGATTATGTTTGTAAACTGGTCTGTTCCTCTGGGCTCGTGATATCCTTTGGTTGTATTAAATTCAGAGGTTCCACTTTTACTTGATTAAATTAGTATTAGGGCTTTGATTCAGCCACGTCAGTAGGATGTTGAGTCCCTGCCCCCTTGGTGGGTGGAAACTCACCCACCAAGCACGGAGAAGGAGAACACAGAGGAGGAGAGACAACTCATTAGACAGGATCCTGTGGCCCCAGGAAGAGAGATGAGCCTGATAGTTCACAACTAACCTTGTGGAGAGAGCTGAGCCCAGAAAGAAATGAGCCCCGGGAGAAAGCAAGCCTTATGCCAGCCTACAGCTGAGA